>CAIGRL010145516.1:0-16879 GCA_903798325.1 Fraxinus xanthoxyloides
AGCTTTTCTTCTTCTCCCTCTTCTTCTTGCTTTTTTCTCTTTTAATTCTGCATCACTATAGTTCTGAAACCCGATTTTTAGAATAATTTCACTGTATTTGACTAGGAAGTCATTGAACATTTACACTCAGTTTTGGGTTCAACAGAACATTGCTGGTCAAAGATGACCAAACTTTAAATCATGTTGAACACTCATCTGTATTTGCTTTAGCCATGATGTCTATATTCTGCACATACTCTGTTATCTCAATTTTGCATTTGACGGAATTTTTATTCATTAATTCCTAAATTCTTGTAAATCTTTTTGAAACAAATAAAGTTTTATGCTGATGAAGAAGAATTTGATTTTTTGATATCAGAAAGTCATCTATAACAGCATGTGTTCCATTTTAGCAAAGTATGCTCATTCCATTTTAATGCAAAGTATGCTCATTCCATTTTAGCAAGGTTGTAACTCCCAATGAAAAGCCACAGAGACAACACACACACAAAAGCATAGTTGATAATTAACATTTAGTGTCCAAATATGCACCTCATCTTGCTGCAAAATGCTCTAGAAATTAATTTATTATATTATATGCTGAAATACTAGAATTAAATTGTTAAGGATTTACGAGATGTAACATGGATAAAAAATGATTTATGAAGAACTATATGCAGTTACTGAAACCCATTACATCAGCAAAAAAGGCATGGTGAAAAACGTAGGTAACGTTGAGGCCTTTCCACTTATCTTTGAAACCTGGGTACAGCCAATTTTTTGTTTCTCTTGCAATGCAGTGCTTACGCAAGAATCACTGTTCACAATAACTGTGAAACATAAAATTTGGCTTACATGACATTGTGCTTCATATGAATGAATGACTGAATTGGAAGAGTAATTTCTCCTGACTAATTTAACTTCAGTTTCTATTGTAGCAGCATCCCCTTTCTTCACAAAGATAAGATCTTCTAATAAAAAGGACTTGACCATCTCTTCTCCATTTTTGTACTGCATGAAAACGTTCTTCAGCATTCAGTAACTATAATAATACCGTCCCAATTAACGAAACTCATCAAAATAAGAATTAAATTTCTACATTAGTTCAAAACTGCAGAAGCATTGCATAAAATGAACTTCGAGATTCGATTTAGTCAGTAATGAAAAGAGCTATGGATGTTAACGTCTCAAGCAGGTTAAAAATGGATAAGGAGTAAAATGCAAGGGGGATGTTTGTTCATATTAAGCATGATCAGAGAAGGAGAGGGATTTCAATATGAGGACAAGCAACAGGTACATCCGTAAGGGACTAAGTACTTCTACAAAATACATTTTGAATTTTAAATAAAAATAAACTTTATTGAAAACAAAGAGGCTATAAAGTATGCATAGACCTGCAAAATTACCCTTCCAAAAGAAAAGGGCTGGAACTCTAAATAGGGAACTGCTCAAACAACAATAACGAAAATCTAAACCTTATCACCAATAACTTAAAAAATTAAAATCAGTTAAAAAAAGTCATTTTTCACTGCTTTATTCAACCTAGAGCTACCTCTTCTAAAATCAATATAGTACACCTAAAAACAAATAATTTCCTTTAATAACTCGAGCTTTTATATAAGGTGGTAATTCAATATGGTACCACATTAAGAAAGGTTTTGGGTTCAAAGTTTGTTGCCGCCTATTTATGAAATTCCAAGAGCTGGGACTACTGGAAAAATACAGACTGCATGAGGGGGCATTCTCATCTCAAATGTTGATTATTCAGGAAAATTTTGCTAAATACATGCAGTTTAGAATGACTTCGACATGTTTCAAATATCTGAAAATTATAAAAGACATTTGCAACACTGTTAAGACATCTGAGCAAGGCATTGAAGATCAACAAGTAACAATATGCTAGAATTTCCTACTGGAGAAATTGATGGACAAAGGTCAAGATCAATGTCCTAAATATAAATAGGAGTACATATCTCAAGTAAAGAAGTAAAGGCAGGATTCTGAGGTAGAAAAAGAAGCAGATATAGATGCATCAAACAATCCACCAGAGCCTAAAGATTGGAGGTGGAAGAACAAGATGAAATGTCCAAATGGACCTGAGACATGTAGACTAAAAGCAGCAAAATTGAAGGTGTTAAAGTTTCAAATGTCTTAAAGGACTTGGACCTCCGAAACCATGTAACATCTACGTCAAACATTCAAAACTAGAATGATGAAGAAGAAGACATCCACAAAAGGCAGAAGCATCAAGCAATTATAAAAGCTTACTGATCAAGGAGACTGGCTAATACCTACAAGATATACGTAATATACACCCCTGGGTGTGTATTGGTTATTTAGAAGGAAAGAAATGCAATAGCTTCTGAGGAGGAGAATTTGGTCAGACCTGAAGCTAATTGTTTTGACTACTCTATACTTTTCAATCAAAGAACGTACCTAAATGATTGTACATCTATGCCCCTATTTGGTACACATTAAAATTTTCATTCTCATTCTTCTACTCATTGTCAACCATACATTTTTCAATAAAATAATATTTTCCATCACATCAATAACTTTTCCATCTTTTTCAACCACACATTCTCCATCAATCTACTATTCTAGAATAAATTTTTCCAAAATAATGTAGCTCGAACACACCCTATATTGAACTTTTTTACGTATTTACAAATGTACCCATAAACTATCAGTCGTATGGGATCTGGAACCCCTTTGTGCCTATTAATGAAAGATTCTCTTCTTAAAAAATAAACATAGTCCCCGAAATAATACTCAACTTAAAAATAAAACAATTGAAGCAGCAGGTGCACGTTCACCAAAGGCAAGTTTACGTAAATGGTTAACTAGTTCCTACCTTCTTTTCTTAATTCATATTTTTTTAGTGTTTGTCGTCTGTCTTTTTCTTCTGGGTTTTGATATTGATTTCATAATCATAAGTTACTGAAGGCAGACATTAAGATAAACTACAATGGCCACGTGGCCATCCATTGGCGATGTTATGCACTTGTTTGGCCCCTATTTAATTTATAAACATAATTGGACAAACTTACTTCTTATTCACACATTTTGTAGGACATCAAGTACTACCCACTTATCCACTACTCAGTTCTATCTATATCTAATTTAAATCGATTATATATATACCAAAAAAAGCTTTATGTTTTTCTCTATTTTATCAAAAAGTTATAATTTCAAAATCCTTGGTTGAAGACACGAAGGGGAAGTCTATTGCTTGGAAAACTGTTTCTTGTGGTTGTTCAATGAGATAAGTGAAAAATTCTCAACTTCACAACCAGTCAAGATACACCTGGGAAAAGACTCTGGCTAATTATTCCAATGTAAACCCTACCCAAAGTGTGATAGAAAGATTAACCATAACTAGTAATTGCAACTGGTAGTTAAAGGTGAGTGAGAAATAACAACAAAAGATGAGTCATGTCATTGAAAATCAAAACTAGTACTTTAGAGCACAACATCTCAAGGAGATTCGGAAGCAAGGATAGCATCAACTGACCTTTACTGATTTCACAGCCTCAGAGAGAATATTTTTGAAGCAGCCTTCTCTTTTCTTCGTCAAATTGAAAATCTTAGATCTAGGTAAGCATTTTGCACCTTCTGAGAAAGACAGGGCAAACAGAAAAAAGGTAAGATTGAACTCTGAGTTTGGGTATATAGATAGATATAATCTTAGAGAACATAAATTAATGAATTGCGTATAGTCAATTACTGGCAAGTAGATTCTCATGGTGATCACTTTTTTCTGTCAATGTTTTGGTGATAATGATGCAATTACGCAATTTTGCAGTTCCTGCTTCATTGTTAACAATGCGTATTATCTGAGAAGGGAGACAACAACTGAATTATGTGAGTTACATAATAATACTACCTGAAAGTCATTTTGGAATAATATAAATGAAGAAAAGTGAAAGGATACGTCATAGTTTACTTGATGCATTGCCAACACTGACTGAGCGGGCAAAAACACTTTCTGTCACAGTAGTAAATTTTGTTGATCAAAGATAAATGTCTATATACAAGGTACGCTCATAAAGAGAGAGAAAACGAGAGAGAGAGAGAGAGAGAGAGGACAAATAACTCTTCAACTGCCTCATCCAAAAACAGCATCCTTAGGTGGGAATGGATAGTGATTACTTGAAAAGAAACAAGAACCCATGTTCGACATGAAATGTTCTCAAGTTATGTTCTTTCCAAATTACCCAAGAGAACCATGACGCAACAACTTCCAAGTCTTGTCCCTTGTGCTCAAAAAGGATTTCTAAAAATAAAAAGCTGAGATCTTCAAGCTTCCAACACTGATCATCAGCGCCATGTGCAACAATGCACTAGCAACCTCAGAGCTCAGTAAAATAGATGATATACATCTTGACCATCTCTCTCAAACATATAGAACCAGCTTAAGAAACTTCTATTAACGCATTCTCGAAACATCAGCAATTAAAATACTGTCCAGCAGCTGCTCATACAAGAAAACTCATTTCTAGGGGCTTCAACCCATAATGCCCATTCCACCAATCCAACGTAAATGTTTAACAGAAGATTATAGAAAGATTAACGTAACAAGTGAACACTTAATTTTTGTGCTTCCATTCTGTCATGTTATGAGTTTTTAACTTGAATTCCTAGTCTTCTCCAAAAATCTGAAGGTATGTCCTCTTAGCATTTTCCAAGAATCTTCTATGTATCTCCGTGAATTTCCCTATATAGTATCTATAGGAGACCTCATGAATACAGGAAAAAATGATATTTGACAAACATTGAGGAGAAAATATGACATTCTAAGTACCCAACGCTGCAAGGTTTTCATACTAAATATATTTGAATACAGTAAAGCAATATCACTTGAATTAAAATCCTCATTTAAAGGGTTCTATGTCGTAGTGGAAAACTCAAAGAGGTATGTGGTACAAACTCGATTCTATATTTCATTGAGATACAGCCAAAGATGAAAATCCAAAGCCTTTCTATACCCCCCTCCTCCCAAATCATGCATAACATTAATATGATGGACCCGAAGTGAAAGTAAGAAGCAGGGCCACATGCGTATCAAAAAGATTGTTCAGCGAAACTCCTAGAGTACACTTTGACTCAACGTCACGACCATGCCTATTTGGCAGATGCAAGGGAGCAATCAATGTCAAAAAGAAAAGTAGGTGGTGTTTAGATGTTATTATTGTCTTAAAATGTGTTCACAGCGTTTTGTAACATAAAACGTGGTTCTTTCATTCTTGGAAATAAATGAAAGCAGTGATGAGTACATAAAATATATAATTAAGACAATCAACTTGGAGACACACTTAAAATTTTAGTAAACGAAATATGGCAGAGAACCCATCAGGTGTATGAGATTAGGTAAGGTAATGAGATTATTACGTAATTAACCAATCTAATTGTTACCTGAGGATAAAGTTCAGATAGATGCTCCAGTTCCGTAATACCAGGCCTGAACCCAAATCTATGGAGTTGGTCTAATGCACCCTGCAGAGCACTGATGGTAATCTTTTCCTGGCGAAGTTGAAGCCAAGCAGAATAAATGTTTGAAAAAGAAAAGGCCATAATTATGTCCTTCAACCATGGTGGACAAATGCACGAACTGCTATTGCTCGTAGAAGGGTCTGTTTCATTGTCCTGTATATCACTAGCTTCCCTCATCACGCAAGTCCCCAATCTTGGATCATTTAAACAACTTGAAGACTCCAAAACCTCAATAAATACTTTACAGTTCTGTTCATCTAAAACCTCATTGCTAGACTTCTGTAACATACTCGACAAAAGGCCATCCAAAGGTCCTTCCTTTTTGTCCCTATTCGGCACTCTTTTGCGCTTGGTTCTTGAAGTTGTCCTCTTAGCATTGGTGTCCGTGTATTCGACATTCGTGCTATTCACTTCAACATTGGACAAATTTTCATTCCTAGAAATGTCATGCAAAGCCGATAGGTCTTGCATCAATTCCGACCATGCTAACTCAGCCAAGTTATTTACAGAGCTCTCATTGGGGTTCGGTTCTTTTGATGGTCCTTCAGATTCCTCCATTCTCTCAGTCTGTTGCTTATCCTTCTTTGTAAATGGAAAGAGAACTAAAAATTCTCCAAGGCCCACATCATAGCTACTAATCTCACTCTGCAACTTCAGTTTCACACCCTGGACCAAGAAAAATTAAAATGAGAAAAATTAAAAGAAAACCACCACAGATGGCACAATCCTACCAGTCATTTCAGAGGTACAAATGTAGCTATTGGTTCCCAGATCGAGGTACAACCATTAAAGTATCATGTACCAGTGATCAATTTTGCACCATGTGCATCACTGGTTCTACATTGTCGTTTACACAAACATTAACACGCAAGTTTCTAGATTTAGGTACAACCTTTGAAGCATCATGCACTGGTGATAAATCTTGTACCAAGTGCATCACTGGTAGTATCTTGTCATTTCCATAAAATTAACACGCCCAACACATATTACATAGAAAACATACACGGACACATTTAAAAAGGGAGGGCAATGAAATTACCTTGAGGAATAGGTGGAAATTCGGGGACGAGGCGGCCGGATGGAATTGTTGCTTGAGGATGGTCTTGAGGTCATGAATAGTCTTGTTTGGTTCAATTGATACTGTTATTGAATCCCCATTCAAGCTACGGACTTCAATTTCCCTCTCATTTTCACTCTCCGACATTTCTGAATTGCTCGATTCGTCTGCCGGATTAAGATTTTTTTCCTATTTCCTTTTCCTCTGCTACAGAGTAACGATTACAATGGAATTTAGGGTACTAACAACTAAAAAAATCTCGGATTTGGCGGGGAGTTGATTTATGAGGCACGCGTGTTTTTTTATTCTACGCACGTGCGACCTTGGCGTTTTGGATGAGGGCTTTGCTAACACTTGCGGCCCTTGGAGTGACCGGGGCCCTCGCAAAACCCTTGGCCTTTTCAATACGTCAAATTGCATTTCCTATTTCTCCTACATCCTGGAAACCCAAGCCGATCTCCATTTTTTTTATTTCATTACATTAATTTTTTTCTCTCTTCATTTCAGTCACATATTCATAAAAGAATAATATTACACACAAATCTAAAAAAATTCCTTACTTTTCTACCACACATTATTTCATCAATCACTATTCCAAAAAATTTCAATACCCCAAAATGGGGGCCAAACAGGGGCTAAATGGACAAATCTATTTGCACCTAACTTGTTACATAATTTTTGATCGAATTGACAAATGACGACCCCCTATTGAGGGCGCATGTTTTCATCGGGATTCAGGATAAGCAAATATTTTTTTAATATTTTTTTGATATTCTAGCAATCTTAATATTTTTCAAGGCAAAATAAGAATGTGGAAATTACATGGGTTCGAATATTTGGAAATTACATTACATAAATCATAAGTTATGTTTTTTAATTTAAAAGTCAGATGTTTTGTTAATAATATAAATTAAATATATTATCTAAATATAAATATCGTTTTTTTTTTTTTATAGAGAGAGAGAGAGAGAGAAGATATACATATCAAACTGAAGAGAGAAAAACATATACATTCATAATTAATTCTCTAATTACGCGAGAGCTGAAGAAAGCCTCGCACGGTAAACCTCCTACTCTTCTGCAACTTCACGTTTGTCTTCTCCATAAAAATGAAAATTTTAGTAAAAACAATTCTCCATTTTTATCATTCTATACTCACATTCTAATTTCATCATGTTCTAAACATGGTTCTCACATTCACTGATTTTTCCCTTCGACCATACCCAACCATGAAGATGCTTTTAACTAGGAGCATTGATCCAAATCTGGTTCAAAGATTGATGAGAAATCTAGAAGAAAACTAGAGAAGAAAAAAGGCACGAAAGTGCACAAAGATTCGAGACCCGAAACAAGTCACAGAACTCTTTAAAACGCGAAGACCTAGTTCTCAAAAGGTAATCAATTGTGTAATTGATTTAGTTAATAGGCAATTTGTATATGAAATTTATTGGGTATTTATGGTTTGGGTAGTCAAAACGTGACCTCATTTAAAAAAAAATGCAATTTGAGATGTTGTAACCTACCATTGGGTGATGTGAACTTACATTTCCCGAAATCAAGATAAATTCATTATGTAACATGTATAATATATTTGTACAATCTGGCCTATATAATTTTGTGACCAATCATGTCATGTGATTTAAGGTTGGACCGTGACCAATTTTGTAATTCGAAACGCATTTTACTGCTTTCATGTGACCCATTACGTGTTTGACACGTCTATAGCGTGTGATGAATCATGTCGTTGTAATATGACTTTCTCTGCATATACATTGTAACATTGTTTATACATAACCTGTGTAGAGCATTTGAATAAATAATTGTATGTGACATGCGTATTTGTGTGACGTGAATGCATCTAGGGATGGACGTGGATTTTGTTGGGTCGATTTTTGCATTAACCCAAACCCTACTCAACAGATCGGTTTGATCATAATTTAATTCAACTCAACCCGAATAAAGGTTGAAACTCAACCCAACCCAATCAAGTATCGGTTGGGTTGGGTTGGCCAATTTTGGAAACTTGTCAACAAAGATTAAAGTATACGAGTAGGGTTGGGCGAATTTATAATTGACTCATGACTTATATAATATTAGGTATCTACAGTTGCAATAATAAAAAAATGAATTATTTAGGCACTTCATGCCCGAAAATGTTACATGGACAAATTGGTACTAAATTATATGAAGCCAATAAATATTTTTGACAATTAAAATGTTTTTGTATTAAACGTCTATTTCCTTGTACTATTTTTCGTAAAATGCATTCTGTCCAAATCTTATAATATTATTCTAAGAGTTTCCGCGTATTGTGTCACATTCAAGACTTCTCATGTATTGTGTTTGCATATATAGAACCTAGTTAATTAGTAGTTTATAATTTGTGTATGGTTTCCTCAAACTTTTCAACTACTGCAAAAAAAAATATCAACAAAAAATGACATTTTAATTTAGATTTTTCTGAACTCTTGGAGATTGTGTGAAGAAACAGAGTGACTTAATTTCGTCCAAACAATATCATAACACTTGTAAAATTCATAAATATAGTCGGGTTGAGTTTGGCGGATTTATTTGATTTTCACGAGTTAGCTCGTAACCCGATTCAACTCAATCTGTTTACACAACCAACCCACCCAATCCATGTAAAAACAACAAAAAAATCCAACCCAAATCGATCAGGTTGGTTCAATTTGGGAAGTTTTATCAGGTTTTGTCCACCCCTAAATACATCTATAAGTATCAAATATTGATATGTGCTTGTTATTTTTGTCATCTATTGCACGAATATGAGTATATTATACTAGAAGTTTTATTGTTTCCTGGTAAAATTACTACAAATGCAACAAAAATGTGCTGTGAAATTTTATATCAAACTTTAATGATGAACAAAACACAGATCCTAGTCGATACGTGATTATCATGTCATGAGATAGTAGTTAAACTTCAACTAATGCATTGTTTCATAACATGGGAGGTCAAGCAACCGAATAAGAAAGATATGTGGTTTGATGCGGTATATAGCCCTAAAGGATTTTGATGCTATCAGAGCTAGATTGGATATAGCCACACTAATGTATAAACACTGTAAAATTAAGAAGGCCACCGAGGTTGGAAAGGAAAAGTCAAGGGGGTATAGTTATAGACTGAGATTTGATACTATGTATGATAATCGATGTTACTATGTAAATGAAGGGAACTTTGTACTTCTCATGGTTGTTAAATCCGATTTTCATATGTTATGCCTATTGCATTTCATCGGTTATTTAGAATTAGTATACAGATCCTTCTTTTGAGGTCACAAATATTTATTTTGAAGTCACCTATCAAATATTGTTTACAAGTCAATAAGTTTCTTATTCTCAAGTTAAGTTTCTTATTCTCAAGTCCATGAGAAAAAAGAGAGTACTGACTATACTATAAGAGGTCACTACTTATTTCATCCAAGTGACATAACAATGTTTTCATGTCACGTATACTTAATATGAAATCGCATATTGTTATTGTCAATTTACATGTCATTTTGTTCTAATATCGGCTTATTTTCTGCTAGTCACATGCCATTTTATCAAGTCACATATCACGTATTGTTTCTATCACGTATTGTTTCCAGGCCACAACTCATATTCTTGTACTCGCTATCACAATTCTCAAGTCATAGGTCATCTGTTGAAACCACAGACATTGTGTATAAGTCACAAAAATGTAATTTGATGTCACAAAATCATTTTTTGAGAAGTCACATATCTAGTACTGTCTACATGTCACAGATCATTAATTTATAGTCACATCTCATTATTCTAACGTCACACATCTATGTATTAATTAATGTATATGTGTTGCATATTATTTCCAAGTCAGAGTTGAAGTCACGGACAATAGAATATCGTGAATACGTCATAGAGGTAAAAAAATATAGATTCATGCACATCTTCATATTCACAAGTCTCATATATCCAATTCCATAGTTCGCCTATCTTGTTAAATGGATAACAGTTAGCTGGCTTCAATTCATTCACTAATTTGCACAACTTACAGATAAACATCTCAAGTCACATTTTGAACGAATATTATTTAAATAAATAATATATATAGTGACATGATATACCAAATACTATTTACAACCAATAACTGAAACAATAAATAAAACGTCAAAAGTAAATGTTACGCGGGCAATGTGTATCATCGATTGACATCGTATTATTTGTGTTATAACTATGATTTGTTTTTACTTAACGGAACCAAACTGTCGTACATCCCACGGTTGTGACCATGTACCCATTTCTGTCAAATTTCACAAAAAAAATAAAAATAAAATAAAATTGTCGATTAGAAATACCAAAGTAAATCAGGATTAATGCAATAGATTCGCAATACATGCCACATAATGCAGTAATGCATGTAATTATAAAAGGCTCACAACATGAAATATATAGGTCACGGTTTCTATTAAAAGTCACGTGAATAAGACTATTGGTCACCATCATTTTATACAATACCTTCAATCAAATGGATTAGAAGTAAGTCACTCTACAAATACATGATCACATATATTGAATATGGGTCACATAAAATTACGCATTTCCAAACAGTAGTTTAATATCTACATTTTCATTTACACACCTTTTGTCACATTTTCGGACTAGATGCCTTCGCACAATCAAACTACATGTATATTAAGTTTTACATTAAGAGCCTATTTGAGCCCTATTTAATTGTAAGAATGCATTTTGAAATAGTAGATTGATGGAGAATGCGTGATTAAAAATTAAGAAATTTTTTGAATTTACATGTAATATTATTTTATTGAAGAATGTTTGATAGAAAAGAAGCGATTTAAAAATGTATTTTGAAAACAATGAGAATCAAATAAGGACTAATTTTGACATTCTTGTGAGGTGACATTTTCTTAGACATTGATTTTCACAATATTTTAACCAATCATGAAACAAATTTGGACAGCACTTGGAAGTGTCGAACTTAAACTCTTTTTTGATAATCATTATTTTCAAATTTTTCTATATATTTAATTTCAATTACACATTCACACAATAAAATATTTTACATGTAAATTCAAAATTTTTCCAATCTTTAACCATATATTCTTCTAAAAATTACTGTTTAAAATTTTATTTTCCTCAAATAATGATTGTCAAACTGTGACTTAATGTACACCAAATATGTAAAACTAGGTTAATTTTTAGCCCTTGTTTGATACCATTATTTTCAAAATATAATTTTTTCTATTCTTTTCAACCATACATTTTTCAATAAAATAACATTACACGCAAATCCAGAAAAACTTCTTATTTTCAACTACACATTTTTTTTATCAATTTGCTATTTCAAAACATATTTTCACCCAAATATAAATGCCAAAAAAGGGCTTAAAAAATTGAATGCTTTATAAACCCTCGATTTTGCGATTGTGAGTTTTGAGATACGGTGTTTCCTATGTTAAATTGTTTTTATGGATTACACGTTGTTACCAGTTTGGCAAATCCTTCTGCAAACATCATATTTGTTGTTATTGTAGAAGAGAGATACATGTGACCATCATTGCGACTGGTTTTACACAAATCATTTCAAAAGACTTTCCTTTCTGACCCAAGAGGAGAAAAGCTAGTTGATAAAGCTGGAGGGGCCAAGAAAGCACAAAATATCCCGTCACCTTCAAGTCATCAGCATCAAGTTCCAGTGCCCCTCGACTATCTCCTCGAAAGCTCTTTTTTTAGGCTCTCTATTTCACTTTTTGTCATTCCATTTTATTTTTTTGTAATATCATCTGTATCAGATCCCGTGCCTTTCAGTTTCTAGTAATATCCCTGATAATTCTTTAACCAAAAATGTGATGAATAGAACTATGACTAATGCTCCTTGACTGGGGTGAATAACACGGGGTGGGATGACAAGGTGTTGTGGCCGGCTGGGATTGTAGAACTATAGCGTGCGCGTGCCCGCAATAGATAGCATTATCATAGCAAAGTAAACTAATTTTTTTGGAAACCCGTTGCTAAAATGAAATTTACATCATTATCACGTTAAGAGGCCGTTTGACGCACATTATTAAGCCAAGAATTCATTTTTCTTTCACATCAAGTGGGTCCCAATGCTGACAAATGTATGAACAAAACAAATAAATACATGTGTACAATTACCAAAATGCCCTTTATTTTTCTGAAATTGGAACATGGCTAAGGCATTATGGTCATTCGCGCTACCTGCATGGATCAAATTTGCACACTGGTTGTCAGGCAGGATACTCTAGCAACGTTCCAATTTTTTCTACATTTTCGACAAAAATTGGAATCAAATCGGCGCTAAAGGCTCTTTAGCTTAAAAAAGTCAATTTGATTTTTTTTTCCTTTCTAAAAATAGGATAGGGAATACTAATGGTCTTTGAAAAGTGAAGAACTGCTTTTAAACTAAAAAAAAAAATGTTTTTAAGCATATTTGGATAATTTTCTGAAAGTGCTTAAGAACTTCTAAAGGAAGTTGGGCTAAGTTAATTTCTTCAAAAAAGCAAAAGTAAGACCTTGCCAAACAAGCTCAAGATTTTGGATACCTGTGTGTGGCGAAAATGATGTATACATCAGAACCACATTAACTTGATGATAGCTTATAAAGTTATAAAGCTCAAACGAAAGTTTATCCAAACAAATCATATCAATCTCACAAACAAGGAAAGCAAACAGAGAGGAAATGAAAATCCAAGCGTTTTTGACAAATCACACACAGCCATTCCTCTCTCTCTCTCCCCCCTCCTTTTTTTTTAAATTTTAATCCAGGACACACGAAGACAGCAGAAAGTTTCAATTCCATTTTTCTCTATATTACAAATATTTGATCAGCATATATATAGCAGCAACCAAAACAACAATCCCAATTACAGATAAAAGCAGGCACAAGCACGAACATCCACCTTTTGCGCGCTTATTCAATATTGCAAGCCTCTTCTGCACTCGCTGTTTTCATTAGGGAGAAAAAACCGTCAAAATAAAGTAAGTGGAATAGGCACATAATAAAATTGTTCAAATCAAGAGCAAATTAGGAAAAAAATACTTGTTAAGTCGATCAAATTCCCTAAGCTAACACAATTTCCATTAATAATACGTTAAGAAAAAGTTATAATAAGCAATACATAAAGCATAGGCATGACAATGTCTTAACCTAAATCACAGAAATCTCCTTGAAACCGGCTCACCCCACACCCACACCCACACCCAGACTTTAACTCTTGTTTGACAGAGAGCTATGTTTGGCTAAGCTTAAAAAGTTAACTTCTAAGTAAACAAGTAAGTTTATAAATAAATATTTTTTTGTTGATAACGTAAGAGTTATTTTCAAATAAATAACTTTTTTTTACTTAAATATCCAAGCATAATTGTTAACATTTTTTCTGGCTTAGCTTTGTTTATATGTTATGTAGAATATAAAAAGTCTAGCATACCCCAGCCATGATTACGAGTCTATCCATTAGTGTCACTACGAAGAGGATCAAAATGCTCGAATACATTCACCTTCGATGACCACATGCTATGAAAGATGATGCCAGAAAACTATTCACTAGCTCAAGGAGGTTTTATTGCAATTCAAATAAATTTTACTACACAGAAGTGTCACCTGCAGGCGGGAGTCTGTGACATCAACATGTTGGTCCAGATTATCCTGCACAAGATGACATCAAACAGAAATGAACTTCAAGATAAAAGTTTATTGAGTTATGCGAATTGTGGATGACTAGTTTTCACACGAGAAGTCGAGAACAAAAGCAGGTATGTTATAATACAAGAACACTCACAATTAGTCTTGTATGCAGGTCAAGCTCCTCGTTGACTGCCAACGCTATATGTTTAGTGCTCATAACCGTCTCCTCCAAATTCTCAAGACCCTCGTCTTGTTCTGCACAAAGATGCAAACCAGAAAGCCATCCTATATTAAGAAAGATAATGAAAAAACGAAGATTAAGGAAAAAAAAATTATAGCCACTAGCCTTTCATGATTTGTCGTTGAAGACCAACAACACCATTGTTGTCAAGCCCAGTTGTTCTGCTCATTGCATCAGCAGGCTTAATTTCTGGCCCAAGTAAGCTGTCCCTAATTGCAAAGTTTGACATGTTCAATGTGGAAGCCATCTGGTTTACTTTTGACCTTAAATTGGCAACCATATCTTTGCGCCGATTCATTTCTTTCTCAGTCCTGCATTTAAGTACGAGCAGGTTCAAGAACCATTAAAAGACCACCACCAGAGAAAACGATGAAGAATCTAATGAAAATATAGAACCAAGTGTTAGTTCTGTCCCGTTTTCTATCAATTAATTGAGGGCGTTGGATGCTGGCATGTTGCAGATTCTTTCTTCTTCTTTTTAAGTTTTTTCCTCCCCTTTAACAATAACACACATTTTTAACTTGCAGATAAAAATCATTACATCACATACTTTTAGTCAAAAGTTAGATACAGTAGTGTACTTTGTTATTTTCATTTTTAGGAAGCAATCATAATTTCGGGATGCTAACTTGTTTCTAATAGGCATGCCAGGAAATTTAGAACTAGAGCGTCTCAAACAAAATTGAAGAGGGGATATATATACACTGTATTTTATCTCTAAATTTAAGTGAGCATGCGAGTTTAGAAAAGCAAAATACAATGAAATCCACAAATTATACCTGGGTGACTCAGCTATTTACTACAGACATCTTAGATTATTCCACGATAACAAAGTAGCTAGAAGGCTGTTCAATTAAGACAACTTACAGAGGTTGCTTTCCAGGAAGCTTTGACAGAAGAGACTGTAGGCCATCCAACCTCGTTCCAAGTATGGTAACTTTCCTACGAATGGCAGATGAGTGTCTCTGTGCTTCTGGCCCAGTTGCGGGCAAGGAACTCCTTTCTGATATCATGTTAGTGATGTCATCAGCAAGTTTTACTGCTTCATTGTACTCCCTTACCCATGGATCCCCGGAAGCTGCCATTGTCTGTAATTAAGACAACGTAGTTTTTTACTACTGAGCACCTTTACTAAGTAATTAATATGTCCCTGATCAAGAAGGGAAACTAAAAGAAAAATATTCAATCGATAATCTATTGCGAATTAGGTAGGAACTAATTCATGCTATGGAGCTATACAGGAATAAGTCTTAACTTCCGGTAACAAACTGTGAAAGGAGAGTATCAAAGTTAAAAATAAAAAATGAAAATCATCAATTTCACATCTCGAGATGAAATCAATGTCCACCCTCTCTCTACACGTAACTTCCCCAATTATAAATCGTATGCAGAGCAATAAACAAAATTTCTTATTGTCTCATAGTACTATTAAGGTCTTCATTCAATTAAAACAGATAATCCAACATATGACATTAATTAATCAGAAACCAATTAATTAATATAAGCCATAAATAAGCAGCATGAAATAACAACTTTCCACCAATCAAAAAGGGAAACGCAGTAAATGAATTCTAACAGAATCGCACGGCCCAATCATTAATTCATAAATTCACAAAGAAAGCATACAAAAAGGTCAAATTTGAGTTAGCATCACAACAAACAGGCGGAATTACGAGTGATCAGGTGTTAAACCGCTGCAATTAAACTAGGGCTTAAAAAAAAGCAAACTCCGTCAAGTCAATTATCGAATTTAATACATATATTGAAAAATTGCGATGGTGATGAAGATTAAAAAGGCGGAATATGTTTACCTTTTGATTGGAATCGGAAGCGGCGATCTAAATTGCGGAATCGTAGTTAATGATGGGACGAATAATTGGTGAATTTACAATAATTAATAAGGATTTGAAACGGGAGTGACAGGCAGCGATACCGATTAGCGGCAAGTTTTGTCCAACGTATTCGTCGTCTTCACCACAGCAAATCATTAATAATTTGATGTTGGCAGCTTGTTCGCAAGATAAAAGTATGAGAACTTGCAGTAGTGGCATCCATTCTATTATTTTGGTGCAATTTGGTCCTTCACTTTAAAGTACTGCAAGTTAATCTGACTTTCCATTATTGTTACACGCTCAGTCCAACTCTCCTATAATGAAATTTGGAAATTGTCTAAATCTGTGTTAAATTATCATGTGGTCGTCGCATACTCGCATATTTAATTTATTGAAGAAAGTTTTGTAAATTATGTAGGAATATTGGGAATTGACCAGTAATTTATGGTGTGTTTGAGCCACATTAGGTCATCTCCAATGGAGACACCATTGCACCAAAATGCACCAAATTTTGGTGCAAAGGTGCTCCAATGGAATAAAAAAATTAAAATTGTAATGATATCTCGACTTCATAATTAGTAATTTAATATGTTTTAATTATACTATGTTTAAATAATATATTTATTAATGAAT
>CAIGRL010145556.1:0-18161 GCA_903798325.1 Fraxinus xanthoxyloides
TGAAAAATCTGAAAATATACTTCACGTTGGCCAAGAAAAACTTGAAAAAGTATATTTTGATATAGATTATACTTGTAAACATAATTTATGATTTGATCATGTAGAGACTTATAAAGAAATAAAAAAGATAGGAGATATCATAACTAAATACGAAAATATAGAAGAAGAAATTTTAGAAGGAATTGTTCTTGGATATATAACTAAAAAAGACCAACCTAGAGCTTTTGAAAAATTAACAAAATATAGAGAATATTTAGAACAAATTGAAAAGTTAAAAAGATATAGTATAAATAGTGGTCCTGATTAACTAATGAACCACGAGGAAAGAGAAGATGTTGAAAGATTTAGAAAATCCAAGATAATACTAGCGAACTAAGATCCAGAAAAATTAGGATACTTCTTGAAGAATTTAGAAAATAAAATAATGCAAAAAAGTGGGATAAGATCATAAAAACTATAAGATACCACCAGTCCGAGCAACAACAATACTTAATTTGGTTACAAAAAAATACTGAACTAAGATTCCCAAAATTAGTTCTAAGCACCTATTATCCAAATGGAAGAATTGTAATATATAACCGTGAACAACCTAACAACTAGAAGATACATAACACATTTTGCAAATATAGATAGTAAGGGCAAAATAATATTTTTAACAATAGATGCCATTTTACCAAAAACTATTGTTGACTAGGCTCTTTAAGCAAATCCCACAATGTAAAATATGTTAACATCGGTCAAATCGAATTTAATTTTATATAATTTTAATGTACTATGATGAATTCAAAGATAAAGGACAAACATATCAATGATGTGTTTGAGTCACATTATTTTGGAAGAATGTATTATGAAATAATAGATTGATAGAGAATGTGTGATTAAAAAATAAAGAAAATTTTTGAGTTTGTGTGTAATATTATTTTATCGAAAAATATGTGGTTGAAAAGAAGTGAGAAAACATAGGGCATAAATTATTAAGCCCCTATTTGGTCCGAATTAAAATTTAATTTTAATTCAAGTTAAAGTCAAACAATTAATATTAATTATATCTTTCATGAGTCCACAATTTTTCAACCACACATTTCAAAAACTTCTATCACAATCTATTAAAAAATCTATTTTTAATTTACACCAAACGCCCTCTAAATTTTAAAAGTCCAATCAAAATATTCTTTAGNTGGAAGAATGTATTATGAAATAATAGATTGATAGAGAATGTGTGGTTGAAAAAGTAGGAAAAATTATTGATGTGATAAAAAATATTATTTTATTGAAGAATGTGTGGTTGAAAATGAGTAGAAGAAAACGAATGAAAATTTTAACGTGTACCAAATATGAACACTTTTTTCTTGTATAATTTCGTCCAAGGGTTTTCAATCTTTTTCAAGTGTGACATTCATTTTCCAACATTTTACATTGTTCACACAATGTTCCAACTCAATGGAAACTTCTAATTATCTAAATAAACGATAAAAGATCTTTCCGCTCGTACATGATAAAAAAAATTGGTGAATATAATTGGACAAAATTAATCTCAGTCCAAAAATAATCGTCCAAATTATAATCGTACCATCATCGTTTTAGAAGTCTAGAATGTGGTTTTTTGAATGGAAGGATACTAATTTTGTCATCAGTCATTTATCATGTGACATTTTATCGGGATACTTTTAGTCGAGTTGGAACATTGCACGTATAATGTGAAAGATTGGGACAGTGATAATATAAACTAAAAATCTGAGGACATAAATGTCACACTCAAGAAAGGTTGGGGATCCCTAGTGGTATTTACCCTCTTCCTCTGCAAGTCCACTAGAGTCTACAAAAAATGTGGCAAATTATCTGGTAAGGGCTTGAGGAACCGCAAAATGCCACCCCAACCCCCACCGCCCCTCACCAAGCACCATAAGCCCTACTTCTTCTACGGTCACCGGAAGCCCACTCAGAACCGCCCCACCGTACGTGGAGGCCTGTTCTCCAACCGCCAAGTACTCAACCCTAAAAAATTAAGTTTCCCCGCCACCACCGAGCCCTTTGACCTGCAAAAGTGGGACCCAGATGACAGAAATAACCAGGGAGCACGATATACAAAGGACCCGTCGGAGCAATTCTTCTCCGTGGCCAAAAATCTATCTCCCATTGCTAGATACATAGTGGATGCGTTCAGGAAACACAGGCAGTGGGGGCCTCAACTAGTGGCGGAGCTCAATGGGTTGCGCCGTGTCACGCCTAAGCTGGTGACGGAGGTTCTGAAGTTTCCCAATGTTGATCCTAGGCTCTCTTCTAAATTCTTTCATTGGGCTGGTACGAAGAAACTTAAAACTACTCCCTTTTTTTTTTTTTTTATCTATGGATGCATGTGTGTTTGAATCTTTCTTTTTGATATCCAGTACATATACTGTACATATAGAGAATTTCTCTTGCAATAACTTCATATATAATATTAATCCATTCACTCGTTATACATTCTAAAATGCTTGTAGACTGTCACTATAAGGGATCTATAAGACAGATTATGTACTGCTTATGTTATTGCGGATTAACGGGTGCAATTCTAGAACACATGATAGTGTAAAAAAACTTAACTTTCAAGTATAGAATAGAATGTTACTTAAAGCGAATACACACTTGCATGCTGTAATATCTCTTGCACTTCTTTTGTCATTCAGCGAAGCACTAAAAGGAACGGTTTTGGCTGTTTTCTTATGTTTGTGTTTATGTTTGCCTGCATGTTATTGTCATTCTTAATCATGGCTGAAAATTTTGTTGTTGCGGAATTTGGTGTTTGATTAACAAATCAAGAACCCTTTTTGAGTTTTTGATGCTTTTAGTGAGTGTAATTATAGAATGCTAGCGACAAGATTCATTACTTGCTGTTTTTCATTTTTGAAGAAAAAAAGCGGAAGAGAAGGGGTCCTTTCAAGTTATAACTCATTACCATGTATGTTATGAGCATTGAAATGAGAGTGAGCAGTTGTAGATGGTATTCTGTTGGTTTATTGTACTTCCTATTGTCGAATCAACTCAACACCATTTAGGAGAATTATCTATCATGTTATTTGATGCATACTAGATTCATTTGTTTGATTATGCAAATTCACTTGTTTGATTTCTGTGTGCGAATTGTGGAGTGACAGTTATCACGGTTCTGTGTATTTTCAACCATTTACTTATTGTTTGAATTTTGACTGACAGGTAAGCAGAAGGGATACAGACATGATTTTGCGTGTTACAATGCATTTGCCTATTTTTTGAATAGGGTGAATCAGTTTCGGGCTGCTGATCAGGTGCCTGAGTTAATGCATATGCAAGGGAAACCGCCCAGTGAGAAACAGTTTGAAATATTGATCAGGATGCACGCTGATGAAAACAGGGGTCTGAGGGTGTACTACGTGTATGAGAAAATGAAGAAATTCGGGGTGAAGCCAAGAGTCTTTCTGTATAATAGAATAATGGATGCCTTAGTTAAGACCGATCATCTAGATTTAGCCATCTCTGTTTACAATGATTTCAAGGAGGATGGGTTGGTGGAAGAGAGTGTCACTTTTATGATTTTGATAAAGGGCTTGTGTAAAGCAGGACGGATGGATGAAGTGTTTGACCTTTTAGGTCAGATGAGGAATAATCTGTGCAAACCAGACGTGTTTGCTTACACAGCAATGGTAAAGGTATTGGTTTCAGAGGGAAATCTGGAAAGTTGTTTGAGGGTTTGGGAGGAAATGCAGAGGGATGGGGTTCATCCTGACGTCATGGCTTATTCAACTTTAATCATGGCATTATGTGAAGGGAACCGGGTTGATAAAGGTTACGAATTGTTCAAGGATATGAAAGAGAGGAAGTATTTGATAGATAGAGCTATTTATGGGTCTTTGATTGAAGCATATGTGGCAGATCAGAAGGTTGCTTCAGCTTGTGATTTGCTAAAAGATTTGATGGACTCAGGATACAGGGCTGATTTGTCAATATATAACTCCCTTATCAAAGGTCTATGCAATGTGCAACAGGTTGACAGGGCTTATAAACTTCTCCAAGTAACAATTCAAGAGGATCTCCAGCCAGATTTTTCTACTATAAATCCTATCTTGGTGTCTTATTCAGAGTTAAAAAGAATGGATGAATTTTGTATATTGCTTGCACAAATGCAGAAATTGGGTTATTGGTTAATTGATGATCTGTCGAAATTCTTCTCTTTTATGGTGGAGAAGGATGACAGAGTAACAATGGCTTTAGAAGTGTTTGAATACTTGAAAAAGAAAAACTATCGTACTGTTTCAGTTTACAATATATTTATGGAGTCTCTGCTCAAGAATGGTGAAGTGGATAAGGCATTAAAACTGTTTCATGAGCTCAATGATTCAGACTTGGTTCCTGACTCGATTACTTACAGTAATGCAATTCTATGTTATGTTGAAATTGGAAATATACATGAAGCATGTACGTGGTACAACAGGATTAAAGAATCCTCTTCAGTTCCTTCAATTGCTGCCTATTATTCTCTTGGTAAAGGCCTTTCCAGAATAGCAGAAGTAGATGCGGTCATAGCACTTGTTCGTGACTGTTTAGCCCATGTTACAAGTGGTCCGATGGAATTCAAGTACACCCTCACAATTATCCATGTCTGCAAATTAAATAATGCCGGAAAGTTAATTGACGTTGTCAATGAAATGGTGGAACAGGGTTGCCCTCCAGACAGTGTTATATATGTGGCTATCATCTATGGCATGTGCAAGCATGGAACAATTGAAGAGGCAAGGAAAGTATTTGCGAGTATGAGGGAGCGCAAATTTCTAAGTGAAGCAGATGAAATAGTCTATGATGAGATACTTATAGACCACATGAAAAAGAAGACGGCAGACTTGGTGTTGTCTGGGCTGAAATTTTTTGGTCTGGAATCAAAATTAAAGGCAAAGGGCTGTTCAGTCCTGTCTAGTTGAGAATGTGAAGAGGTGAGGAACCTATCAACCTCTTAACTATTAATTTTCACACTAGTCAACTTAGAGAAAAACCTGGTAACTTTACAAAAAATCCTTGATGCGGAACTTGCTTTAGTACAGTAAATGAAGTTATTTCACGATTAATTGAATTCAATTAAGGCATACTCCTATAGATATTGATTAAATTCAAACTGCCAGTACATAGTTTTGAATATGTAGTTTCAGGGAAAACAGTGAAGTAAAAATTTGAGTACACGACAAAGAGCTTCTACACCTATCTATTGATTAGTAAACTAATGTCTGCATGACAAGATTCGTACTTTGTTTTTGAAGAATTAAGTTGATGAGCTTTGTACTTCAAAATTATGTGATTCTTTTGAACAGGAAACAAGAATTGACGTGGTTCTTTTATGCATTATTTTGACTAAAAGAGCTCACTTCTCTGGTTTTTTTTTTCTTTTTTTTTTTCATTTTGAAAATTAGTGTCTTGATTGTTGGAAAAGCCACAACTTGCCTGATCTTGTCTAGTAAATGTTGTTTGTTTACAGTTTGTACCATAAGTTTAGTCATCTTAACTTCCTAAATGGATCATTATTGGCAGTACTGAGGAGTAAGAAAGCCAACATTTCCTCAATTGAGTTGCTGGAAAATGAGAGTGATTGTGAACTTCTTGCCATATGAGACTTGCACAATTGGAGATGCTTGGACTGTGAAGGCTTACTGAAAATACGTACCATTGGGGGTTCAGCTTTCTCCTTTGTGAGTTCTGTAAATATGATATGATGGTCATAAGTTGCAGATTTTTCATTCTCACACGCAGCTATAAGTGCTCAAGTGCAGCAATGGATTGATGAACCTTTACAAGTACAGCTGAGCTTTAGGGAGTTCTCTTTATCGTTCTGAAGTTAACATACAGAAACAATTGGATAGAACCATGACTGCATCATCATACACATGATTCGTGAAAATTATTTAAAAGCTGTAATCGCAGTAATACTGCTGCCTAGACTCTAAAAGTTGTGCAAGTGTGTCCTTAGTTGTGAAAAATTCTGCTCGGGGCTAGTTTTGCTTCATTTCACGGAGTTACATTTTATCTCTCCTTGGAATAGAATAACCTGGAACCCCTATTCCACACCCCAAGGGATTCATAACATCTTATCTGTCTCATTTTTACCATCATGTGAGAAGGTTTGCTAAAAACTGGTGCTCTCTCATCAAAATTCTTTCCCATTTGCTGGTGGTTTTGATGCATGCCTATAGCAACTTGATCAGACAATTCCAGTCGATCATTTTCATTCAACAAACCACATAAGGTGACTCCCTGAATACTGCTGCCCAAAATTGGTAATGGTTTTGTGGCTAATCTGCCTTCACAGCAGTTTGCTTCTAGATCGAAGTGGATTTTTTGATATGCATCTGAGAGCTGGGTGGAATTCAATCTAGTTTCTTGAAAAAGGTAAATGAACAGCATCTTATATCAGTGCAAAGTCCTTGAAGCATATTGTTTCTGGAGATAATTTCATGATTGCAGAGACCAACATATACGGATCAGTATGTAAGAGAGATGCAGGCGATTGCTTTTCTTGTGTTTGAGGTGCACTTCTGAAGTTGGATTAAGTTAATGGATAGTCAAAGGGACTGATATTGGCCAATGAGTACTTTAAAAGCAAATTCATGGCGAAAATTTCAGGAAATCCTGTTGAGGTTTTTCTTCCTTGTCTGCAGTTTCATTTTCTGCTTCAATGGTATTCTGCAGCTTGCAGTGCTTCCAAAACGTCTTTATCATGTGATAGGTCTGAGCTGGTATTTATTTGATCTGGCCATTATCACAATATCAGGCTTCATTCAATTAGCCTGGTCTTTGTGCAAGTTCTACTTCTTGCTGGCAATTTCTACGTCCAGTGGTATACTACAGACGGCAGTCCCTTCTACAGTTTTGGCCTATATATTAACCTGGTCAATAATAATAACAAAAGAAACTGCAAGTTCGCGCAATGAAATTCTAATAGCACTTTACAACTAAAATAATCCGGTTGATGAATGCTAGAAATCTGTACATGATCAATTGACAGCATATCTAAAATATCGAGTTGTTGAGCCAAAAAGCTCCTTCTCAACCCGGCACCTCTATCTCTCTCCGTCTCTCTCATTTTCTGTAACAATATACACCTCCGCTTGGGTAATGATCGGGAACATCTAAACATAGAAACACAAATGAATCCCAACTGCTGATCTGCTTGCTTAAATCCTTCCAAATCCTCTGTATCCCAGGGAGGAAAAACCTGGTTCCCCCGGTTCTCACATTAGAAAGAAAAAAAGCAGCAATCATGCGGGAGACTTTTATGCTTCAATTATAAGGTCATTGTCATGGATGGTAGGGGGAGATAATGGTGGGACAGCTGGTTCGTGAGGTGCAAACGGAATAATTTCAAGAGTTCTTCTAGCTGTCGCCGGAGACTCTATGTTATTGTTCCTACCTATCTTCCTTGACGTAAATGATTCAGAAGCAGTTGTCCTTGAGGAATTATTGCTTAGAACGGATGCTAAAAACTTGTCCTTGGAGAGAGATCCTTGAGCAGATGCAATGACAGCACCAAATACACCAGACTCCCTCAAACCCTGAATGATGGTCTGAAACACGAGCAAGCATGGGAGATTATATGCAACTTAAAATGGAAGACCCTTTTTTCGACCAAATTGATCAATGCAGGTAAAGCTTACCATGGGAGCATATATGCGAGTTAAAATGCCCTTCCTCAACAATTTCAAATTGAGAGTTCTATCAGTCCACACAATATGCTCTCTATACCTGTTGCAGAGAAAAATAAATCAATTTTGTTTCTTGCGAAGAATACACGTATCCAGGAGTTTCGTTTGAAGTATGTTAGTACACACTCAACGCAATTCATGTACAGCAGAGTGTAAAGAAGAAAAAACTCAGTATTTCCAACAACTAAGAACATTACCAGTTTAACATCTCCTCCTCTGTAGCAGTTGAAGCAATTATAAATGCCTATAGTTAAATCATAAACACTCGTCAGCATGAATATCAAACTGGAGTATATAAAGGATTGATATTGATTTTAAATATATGATAAATATTATTCATACAACGTAGCTATGAGCAAAAAAACTCCGGTTTACGGATACAACTCAAGTGAAACTGCCCTTTGGTAATGAGCAAGGATAGGAGGTTGCAGGTTTGCTCCTTGGCCTACAGATATTAGCAGCTGTTTGTTGTTCCCCTCCCCGCAAGGACTTTTTCGTTATAGAAACTTTGGAACAATATATTTGCAGTTCAGGAAACAGGTTCTTTAGTATTTGGAATGGAAGGTAGGATTGGGTTAAATCTTAATTCGAGGAAACATATTAAATGGACCAGTCCAAGACTAAACCAAACCCCTTGCATTAAGCAAAATGGCAAGAACCCAAGAGTAGCAACAGCATGTGTAAAGTTCCTATTAAGTGTGAAAATATAGGCACGTTTCACACGGGAACATAGTCCAAACAGCTATTTTCAAAACTCTATTAAATAATTTAGAATTCTGATGATTGCTTGCATAATTATTTACAGTCACTCATTTAACAGATTTAATTCAGAAGCAAAACAAAGCTAAAATAAAAGTGAACTGAAAGAAATTACATTCATGCAGTGAATAAGTGCATTAAGATGGGCTCAATTGACCTTGACACGTCTAGATTGTAACTCAAAAGTCAAACAATTTTAAAATGATGCTTATTCTTGAAAGAGAGTGTATGGAAATTCAATTCAAGATCATTATTGCAACTTCACATTTATCATACTAAGTCGTAGGTTTTTCTTTTAGGTACATGAAAGAAATGCTTATTTAACCCAATAGAACAAGTATTTATATAAATTCTAAAGTAAATTATTGAGTCAGTGTTCCTCGAGTGTTTCTGAGCAAGAAAATCTCATCCGAGCAATTGAAATTTCAAGATGATTATTTTACTGAAATGATAGCACTTTTTGCATTCATAACAATTAATAGATTAATTACATCTATTAACTGCTGCAATTTTTTGCTTAGTTGTTGTCATAAATTGTACATCAATTAAGGCATGATTTCCTAACCTAACACACTTGCGAATTCCTTAGCACACAAGTTGTACTGAAACCAGTTAAAAAGGCTTTTGGCTAGGATAAATAGATGTCCAATGAGCCAATATTATGTAGAAATTAACTAAACCAACAACAAAGAAAAAACAAATGCAAGTGCACAATGCTCACAGCTCTATCGAATTCCAACATAAAGCATCGCTTGACATCCTCCTTTGTAGGCTTACAACCACATCGATCCCGCCTAGAAGTCAAGTCAGAAAACTTGGAATATGTATAATGTAAAACAGCAGCCTCTTCCAATTTGATCTCGCTGTCAAACATTATGTAAAAACATGTGTAAAAGCCAATTGAATAGAATACAGCTGTGTGGTCCAATGTCAACTTGGCATAACATGAAAACAGAAAGATAGTAGAGCATATTGGATCGTATACTACAACAAACAAAAATACCGAATGCTTTAAAGAAGTGCATACAACATCTGTATGCAAAAACTGAGCAACTTACTTTGGAGTTTTCATGTAATTGTGCCATCTGTGTGCACCATTGGGACGAAGATGGTCTTGGACTCGAGCAGCTGATTTCCCATTTCCGTAGGTCAAAAAGTAGTTTGGATTGCCACGGGTCGACTCCTTATACATGCCAAAATAAGTGTCCTTTGTTAAATGATCATAATTCCTCTTGAACATTGATACCTGAACAACAGATGCACAAGAAATGAAATGAAAATAAAGTCAGTTCTAATAAATTAATGCTCAAATCAGTGAAGATATCGTCGTATGAAGAGGCTTTCTGGCACAAATATATATTAAACAGTCCAAAGTCTACTTACCGAAGCAGATTTTGGGATGGGGGTGGGGTATAAATAATTGATAAAAGCTACCAAACATAAGGGAAAAAAATTAACACAACACAATTCCAGCTTTACTTACATTTCCATATATTCCTTTACTCGCAATACTTATAAGCCCAAAAAAATAAAATAAAATAAAATTGTATAACTCTGCAGGTGAACAGTGCAAGTAAATCTAGAAACTAGAAGTGCAAAAGTTACCTCCGTGAAAGGTTCCTTGATGTCATCTCGTTCAACGCTGCTCTCCTGAAAAGGGGAAAAAAACCATGGTGAAACTTGAAAAGATCACAGGCATGTCTCTTTTTCTTTTCCAATTTGTTTTTGTAAGTTAAGCTGGATAGTTCGATTGTGCCAAGAATACGGTGAGCACAAATAACAGAGTATTTTATGTATATCTCCGCCACCAAAACAAACAAATAACAGAGTATTTTATGTATATCTCCGCCACCAAAACAAAGAGACACCAAATTACTTACATAGTTGGGGAAGATAACCATGTCCACATTCCCAGGCACGTCAAGTAGCAATTGCCTCAAAGAATACTCCCGAGCACCAGCTGGATGTAACAATTCATCAGTGTCCAGATGAATTATCCAGTCAGCACCAGCATCCTAGAATTACAATACACAGAATATTTGATCAGCACTACAAGAAAAACGGTACATTTCTGCCACATTTGTAATAATCCATACCCTTGCCATGACAATTGCCATCTCCATGTTGAGAGATTGCTTCACAAAAAGCTCATAATTGCAAGGCTTGTAGAAGAAACTTGACAGCCATGTTTCATTCCAGATCCGGCTGAAGCATCAGGGACAAATAGCGTAAGAGCATTGTTTGTTTAGGATTTAAAAAGTGTTCAAATGTATCCAATGAACCATTAGTTCATTTTGTCTATCTCATATAAGCTATCTAAGCTGTCAAGCAAGCTTCAGACACATAACAAGTGACTGACCTCCTAGCTTGTTGCTCTTCCAGCTCTTTGGTTCGGTATATAACTTTCACTCCCTGCAAGGAAACATATTTTGTAACCCATTGATTTTGATATCATAACAGTATACCGTTAACATGGAATAACACAAGAATCAGATTGAAGTGAGAGCTAACACAATTACTGAAAAATATCATTACGATAAGTTATCGGGTAATCTAGTCCCTATCAAACGTGTACTTTGAGAAAAATAGATGGGGCGAGTTTAGGCAGGAGGCAAGGTTCTCTCAGAGATCAAACACCAAACGGAAGCCACAACAATCTTAAGACTTGACAAAAAGAAGCTCCATTTTAACTTCTTTTCTCACATGCTACCCACCAAATCACTTGGTCACGTGTACAAAGGCAACTACTGTTGGGTAGATTAAATTTTAAGCTCCTAAAAGTATCTCCAAAAGTCTCTCTAAATACAAGATACTCTCTATTTTAGATCGATGCTTAAAAATAAACTCCAAAAGACTCTATATTCTAACTTTACGAAATAGAGAGTAGGTTTGGCTTTCCAAATTTGAAGAGCCAAACTCACTCTCAATTTTTACTTTATAATAATTTAATTTAATAAGCTACAAATTTTAATAATCTATTTCTTAAATTGTTTGAATTTTATTTGAATTGATTAGCTATTGATATATAAAAAATGTTAAATAAAAAATGAGTAGAAATCAATAAATATTTCTTGAAAAAAAAAATGAAGAGCCAAAATAAAGAACATTGTTGAAATACTCACTAAATTTAAATTTGCCCTCTATTATACATAAAATACTATTTATAAATAATCTTTTGCAGATGCTTTAAAGATTAGCAGAATGACTATTCTACCTTAACAAAGGCAGAGAAAAGGTAAATTATAAAACTTCCAAAATTCAGAAGTAAAACTAGGCTTTTATATAAAAATAATCACCCCTCCAATAAATTTCCTATTGAAGATACTAAGACCAGATATATTTTTCATGTTCAAAGTGACCCTACAATAATGGCTCATTCAGCATTTTATTGAGATGAAGTTATGTGTGTATATTATGAAGTAAAAGATTATATAGTATTTTTTTGAAAAATATTAATTGTAACAACCCAATCTCTGTACTCAAATAGTCAACTTACGTACTGTCCGCTATAGAAGAGTCTAGCACATCTTACCCCCTCACGAATTTCTATCGCGTTCCTAGGATTCGAACTCAATACCTCTACTTTATGAGAGGCTTAAATTGAATTTTGGTATCAATTGTCAGCTTAAATCAACTAACTGGAAACTCGATGTAAGATACTACAGCCAATATTACTTATATAATCATAACCCATCAATAGGTTCTTGGAAGTAATGTTCTGGCTAGGGTTTGGGAGTTCGAAGCATAAATCCAGTTAAAGTGTTACATCGAGGGATCTGGTGACAATAAGTTACAAAAGGGTCATGTTTATAAATGTGTAACTTCAGGTGTATCTGTTTATCACTGAAAAGATTGTTCACTTATGTGCTCGTTACTCGTAAAGAAGCATTTCGTGGACAGTTTAGTATATTATTAATCACACCAAGTGACTTTTTCAACTGACAAGAGCCCGAATACCAGTCTTGTCCTCTGGTCACATTTCTTTGTTGTATCCATTTCTCCACCGCGTTTAAAGGACAGGTAATGGGTTTTCCTTTATTTCGTTTGTGGTAACTGGTAAAGTAAGAAACAACAAAACATACAAGAGTGTTTTACAATGCAGTGTTTATGCAGATTAAATCATGAACCCGAAAGTGTATAACTAATCTTACAAAGCTGCAAAAGAAATCGACTAGACAGGATACAAACTCACAGGAATGGATTCAAGGACTTTGGACACAGCAGGGGATGCAGCCTTCCCTTCAACAAAAAGAAAAAAGGTTGACACCCCAACAACTTTATGGTAGAACATCCATGGCAAAATCTGCTCTAAGCCAGCAGATGTACTTGTTGTAATACATATCTGCAAATAATGGAGGAATATAATAAGGTCATTACCAATCATTTGAACTGAAACATGAGTTACTAGAAAACAAAATTTACAACGAAATCAATTCTGGAATGTGAAGAACTGGGGTCAATCATCAGTGAATATGTCTTTGGCGCGTAAATCGCCATGAGAAAAGGGACATCCATCGTGTATTTTGTGATTGGATGTAGCTGTTCTGTATAAGATTATCATGACAAATATATCCTGCCAATATTTCAATGCAATAACGAATGGGCATCAAAATCTAAGCCAATTCTCTTCGTGGATAATTCTCAACTCGATGATTATTTATTATTGCTACAATCTCATTCTCAATTTGAGGATAGGCTTCATATAAACTTCAAAAGAGACCAAATGGCATGAAAGAAATGTGATACCAGTGCCATCTGTTTCAAAAGCTGAAAAAGTCCATGATTTAAGAAGGCGTGTACCAATAGTAACAGCTATGGTTTTATGTAAACATCTCTAACTCCATGTACTGGAAAAAGAAATAGAACTCCCAGTTCTTGGGAAAGAAGTGCGCCTTCCCCTAATCCTAAAATGAAGTATCTTTCAAAAGATTTACTTTGCACTTCGCATGAAATGCAAAAATGAAGACAATATTAATTATCTGAGAAATAAAAAATACCCCATCAGTCAAAGAAATAAGTCTAACCAGTTGCATTATTTGCCCTGAAAATCCAGAAATGCTATAAAAACAAGATTTATGTTTAATTTTCTTGAACCCAGATGCGAGACCCAAAAACATAAATCATAAAAAACAAGCAACATTCAAATCACACTAACCAAGATCACAAAACCTCAATGACAGATGACCTCAAAAAACTTGCAAGAAATACGAAAATTAAAAAAACAAAGATCAGACCTTGGGCTTCAGATCGGACTCAAAATTAAATTTCCAGTCTTTGAAGTAAGGAAACGATGCCGTGTTGGAGTGGCCCAACAGCATAGAACAATCAGAGGAATGCAAAGTAGATGAGTGTCCCACGGTAGCCAGAGGGGAGGAGTCCATACCAGGGAACTTATGGGACTCATCGGGCGACCATCGGGAGATTGGATCGTCCACGCCACCGCCTCGCCACTGAAGGAAGAAAGCAAAAAGCGCAAGCGATAGAGGGAGAAGGGTCAGAAGGAGGAGAAGCTTCGCGATGAAGGAGTGGCTGTTGGCGGCGGAAGACGGTGGTTGCGGCCTCAGGGAGGTATGCAGACCCGCCATTGGAGTAGCCAGTTACGGTGCGGCAAAAACTCTTGGTAGTGTAAAATGGTGGGGGTGTCATCAGTTGTTATAAAAGCATTTGATATAGAGTGAAATTCTCATTCTCATTTTTCTATTCATTTTTAACCATAAATTTTTCAATAAAATAATATTTTTCATCACATCAATAATTTTTCCTTCTTTTTCAATCGCACATTCTCCATCAATCTATTATTTCAGAATACATTCTTTTAAAATAATGTAGTTCAAACATATCCTAAATTCAAAATTTGGGAGAAAATAAAGGACTCAAGTCAACGTTCTGCTCATTTTCAATTACATATTTTTAAATAAAATAATATTTTTCATCATATCAATAATTTTTCTTTTTTTAACCACATATTCACATCACATCACCCAAAAAATGCATTCTTTGCATTTTAACGTGCATCGTAAAAGAAATTTTGAGGTGGTCCAAAAAGTTTGTATACAGCCATTTAGGACGTGTTCGGTAGAGATTAAAATTAAAAAAATTAGTCGTTATTGTTGATTTTTATTAAACGAGTGGAACTCAATAACGACTATATTTTCAATTTTAATTGAATTTTAAGCACAATCGAACACGCCCTTAATTGTAGGTTTAAATTTAAACCTGGCATAGGTTTCAGCAATGTTTTAATACACACAGGAGATGTCTCTCTAATTTTGGAAATTAAAAATTTTTTTGCCATCAAATTCCATTTTTGCCATTGTCAAGGTTATTTTTTCAGGAAAAAAGGGAAAATAGATTCAATATTTAAAATGTTTCCTTATTTTTGTGGAATATTTGAATGATTTGAGCTAACACTTACATCTACTTTTTCATGATCAATACAATATATTTGGACATATCAGTGTAGAATAAAATCTCCAAAATAAGTCAGTGCAGAAAATTTTGATCAATGATATAATTCTTAGGACTACACGACTAATCTCATAAGCAAATGCATGTTCGTATCACAACTAATATAAAAATATATCCTGATAACAACGTGACTTTTTGTGTCAAAATTAAGACAATACAATTCTCTTTAGGATCCGTACATCTCCCCTTCTGTATCTCTGCCGATGTCCATGGGCCTCGCAAGGCTGTCTTTATCCGTGTGTTTGTGTGTCGAGTNATTATAATAAATTCTAGAAAAGTGTCAAATAAGTGTGGTTTTACACACTTATCACTACACGACTACTCTCATAAGCAAATGCATGTTCGTATCACAACTAATATAAAAATATATCCTGATAACAACGTGACTTTTTGTGTCAAAATTAAGACAATACAATTCTCTTTAGGATCCGTACATCTCCCCTTCTGTATCTCTGCCGATGTCCATGGGCCTCGCAAGGCTGTCTTTATCCGTGTGTTTGTGTGTCGAGTTTTACAGTTACAGCATTCTGTGCTGCATTTACATTCCATTTTTCCGCCCAAAGTTTCTGCATTTCTGCTCAATACCAATTATAGAGGCGCATATATGTAGGGTGTGAAGAATTTTGTAGTAGTCTTTGTTAATTTTAGGTTCCGACTTGCAGTGGTGATCGAGGGGAAATAGAAAGGATTCTCAAAGCTACAAATAATGGTGTAATTGAAAATTTGACATAAAACTAAGCCATGTTTCGTTTGTGTAATGCTAACAAGTAACATTAGTCTTTGCGACAGTAAGATTCACCTTCTACGGTTTGTTAAAATAAAAATAAAAATTATTTGATTGATAATGTCACATAAACTGGTATTAGATATCATTGGTGCTGAAGGACATTATTCGAACTGATGTTAGTGTTGTGACTTGTGAGAACTTAACGTTTAAGCTTGAAATGTGTACTAAATTATGAGGGAAGTTCAGCGGTGACATTCTAACTGTGTACACAGATCCTGGGCCCATATATGTGGAACACAAGTTTTTTGTGCTCTGCTATTAAGTTTATATGTTCTTACTAACACGATGGTGTACATGGCCAAAGGTATCGACCATAACGAACAGTAACTGTCCAGAGGGAAGTGTCGAAATTTACTGTATTGCTCCTAGTGGCCACTGGCCAGTTCTTTGCAACTCTTTTTTCTGAAGCTGAAGATAATCAAACGAGACTCGAGAGTATGTTCTAACACATATCTTCCAGCTGCCGCTAATTAGTCTTTTTTATTTTGTTTCTCCAACTTTGTGATGTGGCATTTTCCTCGATTTAATAAAACTCGGTTGCCATGGATAGAAAGGGGTGATAAACAAGCTTACTGAATTGCAGATTGAGAGAGACGGATATGTGCAGAAGGAAAAGATACCTGAGGTGTAAAGAATCAAGGATATTAACAAACTCGGGGAGCCATTGATGGAAAAATCTGGTGATTTTAGCTATATATCTAAAGATGACTTATTTCCGAGATACTCTCATTGCTTCTTCTGGGGGAAAGAAATTGCTGTCACATCAAGGATAGTTGGCTCTTTCAAATGCACACATATGGTATGAATTAACATATATCCTTCTTTGTGTCACTTCTGATGGTGAGTTAAGCTCAATAACTTATACAACTTTGTGATGGATCTGGGCATATGCGTCTTAACCTCATTAATTGTACTAATATCAGTCAATGTCGACTTTTCTACTTACGATCTGGTTGTTAGGTCAGGATCTCACGTAATAGTGCCACACTGAGAAGGGTATAAGATGATTTTGAATAAATCTTTAACACAGAATCTTTTGAAGGCCAAGATTTGAAAAAATAAACAAACAAACAAAAAAGAACTGTGAATAAGAAAATCATTGTACTATTTTTGAAGTTTTAAGTTACTGGCAACCAAACTAGATTAGTTTGCATGAATTTTTCTTTTTATCAAATTCTAAATTTCACAGAAAATTAATTTCTTTTCCTAAAGGTCATGCAAAATTCTTTGAAAATATTCTTTTATCGAAAACTCAATATTATTTCTCCTAGTAAACAGATAAGCGAAGTTTTAGCAATACAGCAACATGTAACAAGTATAGTTATACTTTCATTCTACTATTTTTTGTTTTTACTTTGTAGTTAATTAATATACATGCATATAAGGCACATTTGGTTCACTAATAACATTGAATATGGATTAGTTTTATCCAGATTAGATCTATCTGGTTTACTTCCGTAGTACAGTTCGCAACATACAATTTAAACCCGTCATTAGGTAGGTTTAGACCACAGATGAAACTTGTGATTTCAACTGATGCCAAAAGGTTTAGACCACAGATGAAACTTTTATCAATTGGATTAGTGTGCTACAAATTTAAATTGACCACTTAATATAGTTGGAACTTGGACTTTAGCCAAATCACCTTAGGCACTTTAGGTGTGTGTTGGCCATGCACTCTTGATGAGCCTCACCATGATCCCCATTGATAATTCGGCTTCAGCCACATTTCCTTGCTCTTTATTATTATCTTTTTGTTCATTTTTCTCTTATGACAGAGTGAAATGTAATATTTTTTCCAGTAGCTCTAAACTAATGTTTACTCTTATCCATCTTATTGTGTTTTTTCATGGTGGGTTACTCTAGAGGGATATAAGCTCTATTTCTCTAGCTTTCAAGGAGTCGATAACTATGTCTCGGTCAAGTTATCCCTGCCAGAGTCAAACGCTTGCTTAATCTCTATAGCAGATTCAGGTATGAAGTTTAAGAGTGTGATTGATTTGTAATCATCAGGAACTTCATCTCCAGTGTCCTCAAGGTCTTGCACTGTTTTATTGAACATATCTAAACTCTCATCGAGATCTTTTATAAGATCTATAACTTACACAGAGAAAAATTGTTCCAAGAGGAAGATTTTATCTGGTAAATATTTAACCATATACAATTTACTCAATCTTTCCCCCAAATTCTTACCACAATCTGATTTTCCTACTTTTCTAATTACACAATCAGATAAATGCAGGATAATAGATGTATTCAGAATTTTGTCAGCAGTGTAGGCGTCAGGGTAATTCTCATCTAAGGCTCCGTTTGATTGGCAAGATTTTCCATGGAAGATGGAAAATATTTTCCTTTTCCATGTAAAAGTGGTGTTTGATTGCAAAATTTTCCATGGAAAAATTTTTCCACCCCTCCCCCTTATTCTTAGAAATCAAGGAAAATGTTTT
>CAIGRL010145562.1:0-15595 GCA_903798325.1 Fraxinus xanthoxyloides
AGTTTGAGATTTAAACCATATAATAAAATTCGGTAAATTAGTATTAACATGTAGAGATACATATACTAATTATTGCGGTCTCTTAGAACTAGTATTTCGTTTAACTAAAATTAATTCGCATAAAGATATTGAATTTAATTAGTTAAATAGGTTTAATGAGAACTCGAGAGGGGTAAATTGAGTACAATAGAAGAATTCGATCAAACACTATATTAGGTTGTGAATCTTGAATTAAGAATAAATGTGATCGATAGATGAAATTATTATACCCTAATATTCATCACGTATTTGAATTTCCAATTATCCATTTTCAATTTCTTTATATTTTCATTAGTAAAAAGTATTTAGAAAAAACCATCATAATTATTTACTTGTTTTTGTCAAATAAGAGTTAGAAAAATCTAATTAAGATCTAAAGTATAATCATCGTGGGAACGATAATTTGGACACAAATGCCCACTATATTATTTGTTACGATATCGTACACTTCCGATCGATGTAAAAAAATGCAACACTTAACATATAGAGGAAGATCAAGCACTTCTTATTATGTCTGGAATCCAGTGACTGGGGAAGACGAAAGCAAGTTTCCAAATTCACAAAAAGGCGATGTTGCATCTTCATTCACAGTTACACAAAGTTGAGTGTTGGTATTGATATGGCTCCGCCCTCCCTGCATTCCACAATTGAAGCATCTGAAAGAGAAAGTTTGAAAGGGAATGAGATGAATCACGTAAAGTCGGGATTTTGGATGAAAGGTGCTCAATTGATTACAGGATCGTTATTGGTTAAATAAGTAGCACAGCATTATTTGCAAGTTCTATTTCAATTTTAATCAGCACATGAAGTAGTAGCCTTGAAATTTCTATCTTACATAGCAAGTTTGGATTGAAATGTTGTCATTTTTTTTTATGAGTAAAATAAAATTAGCTATATACCTGTTATATTCCTAAACATTTTCATGATAGGAAAAATTATGTTAGAGGATTTGCGATAGAATATGTAAATGGTTGTTCAAAACAATGAATTATTCTAATTTAGTTCACAAGAGTATAATTAACTACAAAGAAATAAAGGAAAAAGAAGAAAACAAAAATAAAACGAAATCTGAGGCAAGTGAACATACTTTCTCCTTAAGACAATATTGCCCAGCAACGGTGCAACGAATTACGGTACTTGTCTTCCAAGATAAAACAAATACAACTTGTGGTGGAATCACTTCAAACTTTGGACCGCAATCTCTCATTCATCCGGAATTAATTTTGAGATTTCAAATATACTAGACGATCTACTCGACGAATATAACAAGTTTGTCTATTTAGATTCATAATTTGACTATTGGATCAAATCCGAATATTTGGTCGAAGTTGACACAAAAGTCACTTTTACATACTTAATTTCATTCTCTAAACCAAATTCCAACATATTATCGGTTCAATGTTTTGCTGCATGATACTAGAGGATAACAAAGGAAAGATTCAATAACAATGAAATTTATTTCACTATGTGCAAAAACATCATTTTTCAACTCGGGTGAATTGTTTCTTTTGACAAAATTAGTGGGATTCACTATAAATATGTATGCAGTGGCTAAACAAGGCCAGTTTTGCCCAAACAATCAAGCCGAAACACTTAAAATCAATAGATCATTGGTGATCTCGTTCAGGAGTCCATTGAGCATGTGCTTCTCCACATCCTTTATGATATAGTCGTGTTCAGGGAACGCGAACATCTTGTCGTCCCATCCAAAATCCCACGCACTGTTAACATCTAAATCCCTGTTATGGATGTCTCTATCAAGCATTTTACACAGGTAGTCTGCTACATCGCATTCATCATTCCCATTGTCCATGTAGATCTTTAACATTTCAAAGTCATTGTAGAGTTGCTTTACCAAATCATCGAAGGACCTTACTTTTGTATAACCGATTGAAGTATTTGCATAGGGATGCACGGTGACTTCTTGTCTCCATGCTTTTCTTTTCATTACTTCATACCCACAATCCAATATGAGCTTCATGTTTGCATCTTTACCATTGTGATCAACAGCATGAATAAAGCTTTCAGATAAATCGAGCTTGAAAAGTGTTTCTGCCACATTTAGAAATGACTGACTTTTGATTAGCATCTGTTTGAGATACTTTTCAGATTCTGTAAGTTGCTCTTGACTTGCTGAGCTTTTCTTGTGCTCATGCTGGGAAAAGTTACATAATTCCAAGCCAGCTTCATGGACTCCTGCAGTGTCTGCTGTGATAAATTAATTATCAGTACATCAGATGTGCCATCACTAGTGCAACTCATTTTAACTACAGGAATCCAAATATTACTGTGCTGGAAGCACAGAAGTGTTTGTGAAGATAAATATGGTCAAAATTTACAAAAGGCCCCTTACAGTAGATTACATGGTCTTCTGATGGTTTCAGAGGTAATAGGCTTGAGGAAATGATCGTCTTTTAGTTGAATCAAAGAATCTGCATAAACTGGTTTTTCCCTTGATGATCTTAAATATGGGTAGGGTTTGCAGTTCTTTCAGTGAAGTAAAAAGCGGGGGTGAACTTGATAAAGAAGAGAGATTAATAACTGGGAGGTGGGGGGGCGCTTGTTTTGACATAGGAAGTGATGACTCCACAAAAAAATGAAACTGATAAAATCAGATACTTACGAGTTGATTGAATGCATTCTTTGAATTCACGCTCTTCGGTAAAAGCATAAGGCTGATCTCCACGCTGGTAATAATCAATATCCTTGACCCACTTAGAGGCCAAATCTTGACACTGTAAGGCCAACAAGACATACTTTTATGATATTCTCCCTAAAGCATATTTATATACATGAACTCAATTTTTATTGTCTAGGTTATTCTATTAACTTACACTGTCATTTGGAGTTAGCGTGTCCAGACTTTTCTGAGTTTGGCATTCATCTGCAACAGAATTGTTTAAAATGGTAGTCTGTTCGGCATCATTTTGCAACTTATGCGGTTCATTTGTTCTTTCTGAATCTTTACATTTTATAGTGGCCACTTCTTCTTCCTTGAGCTGGTCTGGCTTCTGCTGTTTCACATCTTGCAACATGACAGTTGAATGTTTCAGTGGTCTTGTCGAGTGATTCACCATTCCATTTTTTCTAGTCATCGCTACATCTATCTTTGGATGCTTCTCATTTCTACGAATTTGCACATAAGTAGCATTCTGTGTGGCCACTACATCCATAGATTTTTCTTGTGCAAGCAGAGGAGTGCTACCCCCTTCTTTCTTTGTCTCATTTTCTAGTTCTTTGGTAGATGAGTTTTGACTTTGGTGGTCATTCATGGAAATTTTCAGATTGACTATGGAGTTATAAGAGGTGGTGATTCTGGAATCATACTGTTGTCTGCTGTTTGGTGAATCTTTCAGGGGCGCCTTTTCCAATTGTTTGATAGATTTTCTGTTAGCTGGTGTAGCTTTAGCATTTGATTGTTTCTTTTGCAAACTTGTTGCTTTGCTCTTGGGTTTAGATGCAATCATGCGTTCCACTTGATGCCCTTTGCGATTTCTGGGCTGCAAATTTTGTTTCAGAAGCTGCTGCCCACTTTTTCCTGCTTGACTCTTGTTCTCTGAACGATCAGGTTTTGTAGGCACCGGCACTTGATGCAGTTCTTGGTCATCCTGCAGCTTTTGTGGATTTTTTTGGAGGATCTCATTTGCACTGCTTTTTGGCTGGTGATCTACAATTACCTTGGACTCAATATTTTCTTGTGCTATTTCAGCTTCTGGTTTTCTGAGTTTTTGCAGTGGCTTCTGCTGGAGCTCAGCGTTCGAGATTGTATTGCTTCCTCCTGTATATGCCATTTTCCTTTCTCTGTATTTTGTAACATTCTCTCGTGTCTTGCTCTCCTGGAAATTTTGAAATCCCGGAACTTGATTTGGTTCACTGATGTGATTTCTCTGCTTGGTCATTGCAATGGCATCTGTTTTTGGGCCTGACTGTGCATCCACACCAACTGATTGTATTTTCATGTCTTGTTGCAGTGAATTTTTACCAGTAATTACCATCTCAGATTTGCCATTTGAAGTTACTTGATTCTTCTCTATTTCAAAATCAAATTTAGCATCCCTGGTTGCTGGTGCATGGTTGATTTGAACCAACTTTTTATTAATACCAAGAGGCGATCCGTTCTTACCGTCCCTATTGAGGGGTTGAGGCAACTTTGAATTTTTGTTTGAGACCTGCCCTTCCTTCTTTTTTGGGCTTGAATCTTTTTGCACACACTTGGAATCTTCCTTTTGCGGAAGTTCTTCGAGTCCCATAAGTTTTGCAATGACATTTGACATTCTCCCTTTGTCTTGTGTACACTGTGGTGAACCTGGGTAATTTTTAGGCTTCACATATGTAGAACGAGAATCAAAATCTGGAACACAGCTAGCAGACCTCTTATGTGGTGCTATCTTTGAGCTACTTAAAAGTGGTTTAGGGCTTTCAGCTGGATATGTTAAGACCATAAGTTGCTGTGTAATATCATTCTGGCCAGAACCTCTTGAAACATACGAGTTCTTTTCATGTTTATCAAAAGAGAACCTTGGCCTATCCAGTATCCTCTTGTCAACTATGTTATCGTTGTTATCGTCATCGTCTTCATCCTCATCAAGCAGCTTAATACGACTTTTTTGCTGAGGGCTGATCATGTACTCTGAAGCTTCCTGCAGGTTTACGAGCATTTTCAAGGATTCTTCCAAGTCCATTGCCCCTTTCAACAGTTCTTTCCCAACTTGTATAGAGTTCCTATCGAAATTATGGCCATTGGAACAAGCTCTTAAAATCTGATTCAGCTTCTGTATTCCTTTTGATATTTCAGTTATATGAATGTGAGAGACAGTAGGGAACTGACTGGTTGAAAGACTCTGTTTATTGCTTATTTTCATCTTTCCAGAGTCTACTGATCTGCGACCAAATCGATTGAAAAAATTCACCAGTGGATTATTGCTTGAAGAGGTGATTTTTAGTTTCCCACCATTTTCAAGGGCAAAAGCTATGGCCGTTGAGAGATCTCCTGCTTGTCTAGAGCCTTGACCTCTGTCAGCGAGAACAATCTGTTTTGAAGATTCTTCAATACTGATTGCTCTGCTGCCTGCATTAGACTTTCTGAATGTGTTTCCTGTTTTGGGACTAGCCTGCAGGGAAATATGGCATGGCAATCGAATGAATTAGTCCATGTACGTCAAGAACTTAGCTTCCCAGAACGATGTGCAATTTTCTATCATCAGTAAAATAGGACTTACAGATTGTGAGGCCTTTATTTGCCGACCGCCACTGTAAGTTCGCCCATGATTTACATATGCAGCTGTCATGTCGAGACACGATAGCACACGAGAAAAAGGTAAGAATATTTGTAAGAATTCACGTACACGCACAATAGCACAGGGTAAAACAAAGGAATTGATTACATGTTTGTCATTTGTCCAACGGCCAACCTGAGGTTCAGATTTGTAACTATTGTAGGCAGGTACTATATCCTAAGGTCCAAATGACACCATTCTTACATACCAATTAATACCCTTTATTTCCTTTTTGAATCCCACCTTGGGAAACAATTCGCCTCTCAGTGCAAACTACCCGATTTAATTTTTAAGAGTATGAATATCAGCAAGAAAGCGTGTCTTCCTCTATGGGTGTTCGGTAGATTAGACAGCACTTGATGGGATTAGATACGAAAATTAAGCTAGATTGTACATCATTGTAGTATGAACGAAGTACCGTCTAATATTATGTAACAACTAACAAACACATTGTCTTGTTCATAGGATGCCTTTGCAGAAATGTTCTGAACAGAAAGATATGGATTTACTTGGAAGTCGAAAGGTGCCAATGCTGTCACCTCAGTCCTCATGTGATATTCCAATTTTTTTTTTACACCCGTGAGAGAGAGATATGCAAAGAGAGGTATGGAAAAAGGAATAGGACCAATGAACAAGACAACAATAATTAATGACACACGAACAGTTTCTTTAATTCATTTACTGATGTTTTTCACAGTGAAGTCCTACCAGCTATTGCTACAAAGTGTTTCTTCAAAAGAAATTTAACAAGAATATTGCCTAATCATGTCCTGGAATTAGTCCTTGAAATCAATCATGAATCATTCTACTTTTACTGAACATGTTAAAGAACATAATTCTTGTCTGTAATTATCCTGGAAATAATCATGTTACCTGTAGACATTTGGTTAGAATGTTGGCCTGAATTTTGAGTTGCAGCCATCCGTTCTTTACGCAGACGAAGATCATGCAGTAGCTTCTGCGCGAAATCTGGTTTTGTTGACATTTTAATTGTTTCCCGAGCCCAGAAATTTCGAGTCCACCCGCAAAAATCTGTTTTTGTTGGTTATTTTTCTATAATGGGAAACTCAAGTAGAAACTAGAAATGAATTTGAGAGACATGGAAATGGAGAATATCCTTAGATTTTGTTGGAGGTTAGATCTTTGTTCATGTAAGAAGGAATTGTATTGTTCTTTATCACTTTGGTGGGAGGGTTCTTTCAGTGTTGGGTAAGATGGCTGTGGGGAAAAAGGGTAATCAAAATGGTGATGGGAATTTTTACTCTGAAAGTTTGACGTGAAAGTTATATCTCCCTCTCTCTCTCTGTGTGTGTTGGGTCAGTGGGTGTTGTGCGTGAAAATGCTTGCTTTCATTTCACTCCAAGCAATGACACTTAAGGTCAACTTTGAAGGGCTCCTTAGCAAGTTTTCTTGGTTGGGATAGGAAGAGTTCATTCTATTAAACGGTAACATAATTTGTCTTTGGAAATTTGCCTTTGTCCACACTGAAAAACTGACAATAGTTCAAGAAATTTAACGTTAAAATTACCTCAGATTCCGGTTCCCATACTGCAGAAAATAGGATTGGCCCACTTGGGTGAACTTGGAGCACCTTTGTCAGTGGATAAAAAGTAGAGCAACATTAGTCGTGGGTTTGTTTTATGGGCAAACGGCACTTTAACACCCTTTTGTCTATAAGCCCCCGTTTGGCCCTCATTATATGAAAATTTAATGGTTGGAATAGCCTTTTTTTTTTTTTAAATGTGTGGTTAAAAAAGAAGAAAAAAATTTGGAATTACGTGTAATATTATTTAATCGAAGAATGTATGGTTGATAAGAAAATAGGGGAAAATGAATTAAAATTTTATTGGTGGCCAAAATTGATAGTCGCGTTAGTCGCCACTCTTGTTTAAGATTCACGTTTCTCGAGTAAGTATATTTCAATATATTTCACAGCAATGTTGAATGAATGACATGTTGTGAATAGAATACTTTTAAAGAGTTTGAGATAGATTAAGTTGAGTTAAAAACAATACTTTAACACTTTATTTACGGGCACTTCGACGGTAAAATAAAGATCTTGGTCTTCCTATTGCATTAATCGGTCTAAAATTAGAGGAGACAATGAAAGGTTCATGAAATTATTCAATAAGATAAAGAAAAAAAAGGAAAGGAAAAAAGGTTGATGAGAATAACAGGGTGGCCGTGTCTTAGCCCCTTGTGGGTTGTGATAGCTTCAGAAAAAAAGTGGTGCCTTGCCTTGTGTTGATGCTTTAGCGCTGATGCGCGGGAGTTGTGTGCGTTTTGCAAGGCAGCTAATTGATATCATGCGATCAGTGATTTTGGCCAAACTGTGTGAAGAGTTTGCACGGATGTGCGAGAAATGCATGCATTCGTTAGGGACGGAAGTCATGTAGTACGAGTTTTACTTGATAGCCGCACTGTATGAATAGAATTTCTCAACAACGTATGCAAGATTAAAGATGGGTGGGAAAGATTTCTTCACAACATCAGTGGAATTGCTGATGTTGTGTAGGATTTTTTTTTAGATGTGTACCCAAAGGTATTAAGACTTTAATATTATTGTTTAACATTTGAATGTTGTTAAGTAAAATTGATCTTTATTTATGTATAAAACAAAGAATTAAGCTATATGTCAATGGCCACTGGACATATAGGGGCGACATACCCCACCAATAGGGGGGCACCACTTGGCTCCACTGTACATCCAAGGCCACATGTGCCCTGAATGTCTAGCATGGTCATAAAACAGATCATTGCATTTTTATCGAGCATATGATCGAGTATCTTCAATTTATTGTTGACACAAACACTCATGTGTCATAAAACACACCATTGCATTTTTATTGAGCATATGATCAAGTACCTTCAATTTATTGGTGACACAAAGTTTGATTGTTTGTATTGAGAAACATATACAAACACTATTTATATATTGATCGAGAAATAATTCTCTAGACTGGCTAACAAAGATTGACACTTCGTACTAATAAGGTTTATGATCAGCTTCTACCAATTTGGGTATGAAACTTATCTTGACCTTGGCAAGAGGTTATAAAAGCAATAACGTTGGTGTTACATATAAATTATAACTTCAATTGTATATATACATATGTGTGTGTGTGTGTGTTAGCGATAACTTATATCTCCAAGATATGTAGTCTAGTTATATTGTGCAATATACAAATGGAATAATTGAGTTTGCGATTATTTTTCAATCTTTATTCTCTTTAATTACAACGTGGTATCATAGCCTAAACATCCCTCTTTCCATACACTGGCCGACCTTGCAACCTCGACTACTCCTCTCCTTCTAGACAATTTATCAACTTTGCCTCATCTCCCAATCTAATCTCCTCCAATGTTGCAATTCGAACTTCTCACCACAACCACCAACTACCTCTCTTGAAAAAATCAATTACATACCTTACTCAACGGATATGTTGATGGTACATATCCCTGCCCACTAGCCACCGTCATAACTAATAGCACCACGACGTCCATACTGCCTTTGCACATTGGATCCATCAAGGTCGACTTCTTCTTAATGCTCTTGTCGGACCCCTTTCTCCAGATATAATCCCATTTCTTTCCACCTTCAAAGCCTGTTATGATGCTTGGACCGCTCTTGCAATGACCTATGCTAAACTATCTTGTGCTCATGTCATGCACCTCAAGAGTCATGTATCTATTTTTACCAAAAAAAAAAAACTCTAAAACCATTATCGAATACCTTTAGCAAATGGAAAGAGGAACGCAAAACAGATGAACTTGCTTTTATGGATGCAACAATTCACGGTGAGGGTCTTACACTCGAAATACTTGATGGGCTGCCCATGGAGTTCAATGATATAGCCTTTGCTGTCCAAGCCTGAGAAACCCCAATCGCCCTTGACGAATTGCACAAAAAAACTTATTAGCTTCGAATCACATATCTAGTCAACCAATGTAACTGCACTATATCGCCCCTCATCTACCTTTTATTCTTTTAAATCCATCTCATCTTCCATCGTGGGTGCACATAAATTAACCCCTATGTGACGCGGGGAAGATGGGGAATTAGATCAAATATTGTTTTGATCGACGAAATTAGTTTAGATATAGTTCTAGAAGACGAAAGGACAAAACAATTTCTGGAAAACTAAATAATATTATTCATTGAATATGACGAAAATCGCTAAAAGACTTTTAAATAGGCGTTACAAGAAACCATAAAAACAGAAAACATCAAAACGCTCCAAAAATATCGGAAAATCACAACGAATTATACTAAAAATAACAATTTAAAGGCTTAAATGAATGAATTTGGCTAAAATCCTGATATCCAAATTTTCGGGCCGTTTCCAATTAGACTACCAAATTTCAACTCATTCTGACGCCGTCACAATAAATAACTATAATGCCCCTGGTGTGCGGGCTGGACTCGTCTTACATCACTATGACTCTCTCTTAACACCTCAAATATGTACAAGTCCAACATAAATCGTATGAAAGGATAAATTGGCTATTGCCAATTATGTCGCAAGTAATGTCAAATTGCCCACCGTGCTCCCTTTTCCTAGCTACTCACTCAATACAAATCATCCGAAGACTTGCCATAATGGCCGCACTTCCCTCCATCTAACCTATCCCCTCATTCGTTTTAGCTGTCTCCTCAACCTACTCCTTGCCACTATGTTGCTACATCTAAACCCTTATCGAGTTGGCTTTGTGAATCGATGGCACCCCACCATGTTACAGATAATTTTCAAAACCTTTCACTCCATTCTTCTTATCTTGGTTTAGATGAGCTCATGATTAGTGATGGCAACATCCTACCAAGAACTCACTTTGGTCATATCTCTCCCCCTACTCCAATTGGTCTCTAAACTTAGCCCCTGTTTTTATGATAATTATTTGGCTAAAACAATGTTTTGAATATTGGTTTTTTTAAGAATGTATGATTAAAAAGTAAAGAAGTTTTTTGATTTTATGTGTAGGATATTTAATTGTGTGAATCTCTGGTTGAAAATGAGTACGTAGAAAAAAGAGTTTTAAAATAAAGCCAATCAAATAGATAGGGTGTCAACGAATCGAGTCGAGCAAAAACTCGAACCGAGCTTTCGGCTCGAGCATTAGCGGCCGACCCGACCCTTTTTTTGTGACATATATATATTTTTTTAAAAATTTAAAGTTTGTGCAATTTATACATGCGTGAATTTAAAATCTATTTTTCAAATTTTTTAAAATAAAGCTCGGCTCACGCCGGTCAACGGATTGGCTAGGGCTCAAGCTGATGCCCCAAAATGGGGCTCGGTCCTAGCCTTAACCTGGTGTCCTGAGCCACGAGCCGTTGAGCTATTTTGACATCCTTAAAAGTAAGGGATTAAGCTATAGTATGTTCGAAAACATTACAAGTCAAAGTCAAATTTTATTTTTAAACACTTTTTCATAGTCGTTGTTTGATTTAGTTAAGTTGATAAACATCTAAGTCAGTTGTCAACGATTAATTATAACATATATTTGTTGGAATCTACAATTTTTATCAACTTTTTCATCATATATTATATTGACTTTTATCAAAATTTACTGAAAATATGATTTTTAACAAAACCAAACAAGAGCCTAATTTCAATTTGTCAGTAACTGTAGTTTGTTCTAAATAAGTTACTATACTTTTAATTTTGTTTCATTTCGATCATTAGTCTATTTTCAAAAATAATGATAAATTTAACATATTAAACGAACATACATCTTGCCATACTCGATATGACTATTTTTAAAATTTATTAATTGATGCAAATATAGGTAGACGATTCAATAAGGAGAGTAAACAAAATCACCAACACAAAAATTTATAGTTAGGTAACTAAAGTTCAGTGACCAATATGAAACAAATTTTAAAATTGAATGATTAATTTGAAATAAATTAGACTTTAATTATGAAATTATGACCCACGAGTTGAGTGCGAGCCAGACCTTTTACCCGCTCTTTTGAGTGTTCTCCAAGCTACGAACATACCTTGCGTACCAAATCCAAATTACTATGCCGCCTCTGTCCATTATTGATATATGGCCTCTTTTGATTTCCATTATTTAAAAATTTATTTTCAATTATATATTTTTTAATAAAATAATTTTACACTTAAATTAATTTTTTTTTCTAATTTTTAATAATATACTCTCTTAAAAATATTATTGCAATATTCATTTTTCTTAAAAAAGTAGGACTCCAATCAGGTAAGACATTTCAGGTAGAAATGATCACATTCGTCTCTTGTTAAATCAAAATTATTTTCTTTCTAAAATTAATTTTCAACTACAAATCCAAGCAAACAAAATATTTTACACGTAAATTTAAATCTTTTTCCTACTTTTTAACTACAAAAAATCACTATTTCAAAACTCATTCCCCACCCCGAAAGGAAATTATTTTTTAATGAAAGACAAAACATATGCTTAAAATAAACAAGAAGTACTTTTTATAATATATAAAATTATGTTCTTATTGTTAGTTTTTTTTAGAAAATATGTGATTAAAAAGTAAAGAATAAAAATAAAAATGAATAAAAAAATTACAAGTATGAATAAAATATTTTCTTGTAAATGATTTGGAAATGCAATATCTCCACAAAAAGGCTCTATGCGAACGTTCGATAAAATTATTAATAACTTTATTGAGCTTTACAAAAAATTGTGGTTAGTAAATAGCAGTTGTTAACGTGGTTGAAATTAATGTTTGAATTCAATTTGATAAAAATATAACTTTTAGCACTTGTCTGAACCCCACTTCGAGGAAAAAAATGTGTTTTAAAATATTGATTTTTGGAGATTGTATAGTTAAAAAAAAATAAAAATAAAATCGACTTATGTGTAAAATTATTTTATTGAAAACACGTAATTGAAAATAAATTTAATGAAATTGAGTTTTTGATAAAGAAAAATGAAGCTCAAATTAATGTTTAACGAACAAAGACATATATTTTGTCATATAAAGTACCAAACGATGCAACTAAGCTCATGTTCGAAATCTAATTAACCCATCATTTTAATATTATAAATGTCAAATAAAAGTTCCAATTCTAATCTTTTACTTCTATTTTTGTCAATATTGTAGTATATTCTCAAAAATTGATCTATTAAGAAAAAAATCAATAGATAATTATTCACATAATCGATCTTTATTTAGTATTGCACTTACATTTATTATTTTGTAACGCATGTTTCATTTCAATTATTTGAGAAGTGATTATTTCGAAACAGTGAATGTGTAGTTAAAAGTAAAAGAAAATTGTTAAAAATTATAAAAAATAATTTTTTTAGATTAAGTAATTTTTTTTTAATAATGAATTTTGGAAATTTCACCCTTAAAAAAAAAATATTGTGCGAATAACCCATCTAACTGTTTGACAGAATTTTGAACAACCATATGGCATACGGAATAAGTCAAAAGGAAAATGAATTGTGTCAAAATAAGAGGGCTTGAAATGAAAAGAATTAAAAATTCCATGAAACACGTGGCGCACTAATCTCGGTCACATCCAAAAGGCATAACTTTTCCCACGAATAGTATCCAATCTCAGCCGTCCAAATATGCCGCCTCAACTACCCTAACATCAAAATCAACGTTTCACGCGTATCCTACTCTCATTCATAGCCGTCGGATCACTCCACCCCCTCAATAAATAACGATCCTAACTCTTACCTTCTTTTGTATTCAACATTTCCTTGAATATATTTGAAGGTCTGCTATCGATTCAGATCTACTCTTGTTCGTTTCTTTTCTTAAATTTTTGTTATGTTATCATTGTAGATCGAGCGATCTACGTTCTGATTATGGCTTTCAATAGATTTACTGAGATTGATTGTTCGACGAGTGTTTGGTTCGGTCAACGGGGAAAATCTGTTAATCGGCAGGCATCGATGGAGCACGGTTAGATATGAAGCTCATTCGGCCGACGGAACTCGCAGATCTGTTGGTAATATGCTAAGTTTTTATATTATTTTAGCTTTATTTATATGATCCTTTGATGAATACGATTTTCATGTTGCTGATATGCGTAATTAGCAGATCTGTTGGTGATATCTGCTTTTTATGACTTGTTAATGTTTTTTAGTTTTTTGCAGGTTAAAGAAATGGTTTCTGCTGACAAATCGTTGCAGTTTACGCTCTCTTTTTGATATATATCTCGTGGTGGTGTCCGAGCTGCAACCTTTATTCATGTTGATGGTCAAGGCCCGAAATCATCTGCGGATACTGGATGATGGACTCGGATAGAAATTCTTTTTACATGGAGATACACGGTTCTAACATGTCTTAACAGCTTTCATAATTACGATTCATTTAATGTTAATTCGAGAAAAATGAGCTAGAAGTTATTGTGAGAAGATATCGAGAAAAGAGAGGCGATCTGTAAAAAAAGAGTGGCTTATGTTTGTCTTGCCGACCTTTGCCATGTCGGGTGCGCTCACATGGCAGGTCAAAAGCTCAATGAAATACATATTTTTTTTGGTTTTGAGGAGAGATGGTACGGGGATTTTTGCCCGGCTCTCTCCTCCGTGTGTGGTGTCTTTCCTTTTTCCTTTTCCTTTTCCCTCTTAGTTCTTGTTTCTACGTCTTTGATAATTTTATATCTGATTGGTCCATGAATGGGTTGTAAAACCCTTTCAAGGATAGAGTATAATTTCTTTTGCGGAGCAAAGTCACCAGTAAGCCGCTAATGCAAGGATGGGTCTTCTCAAGTATCAATGATTTCCCAAGGTACAACGTTAGACATTTATTAGCTAGCATCTGATTGAATAAAAAACATTTCAGACTTACAATTATTTAACTATCACATCTCATCTCATATTAAAGTTGAGTGGTTAGATAGGAAAGCAATGTCTGCAAAAATTAGGCTTTGTTTTCTGATACAAGCTTCAGCATATTTTGATAAAAAGTTCGCTGAAACGTGAAGTTCATAAAAGTAGCTTGTTGAATCAATTTGTTATCATAATATTTTAGCGAACGTCAACATGATTATTTGGTTAATCCAATTTTACCTGTGATGTAATAAATAGGTTTCACATATGACGTCAACAAAATTATCTTTATTATCTAAGTTGAATTCGAAACATTCGCCACTTTAAGATCTAAACTCTAAGCAACTCTCACATTTCATTTCAATTCAGTCTTACTGTCCAAATTATGGATTAAATTTTTTGCTTGTTGCATATATTTTTTCCTAGTCCTATGCTGATTTGAATTTTTTTTATATTGTTATCTACTTAGTGTTAAATTTATTTTTTCATTCTTGGATCTTTATTCCTCCGAAAGTGTAATCCTAGATGTAATCCGAATTGACCAGCAGCCGTCTTTCTTTAATGTAATCGAAGGCTATTACACGTATGTAGATGAGGGATGCGGATCTTTTGATTTTTACAGTAGATAAGCTCTTCTCCATGTTCTGTTGGAAATTGTATGCGGCTTTTGTCATATTAGTTTGGATGGGCTCAAGGAGTGGAAATACAGGAAGATCATCCTGTTTCTTTGCTGCTGCTGCTGCTGGTAAACTCGATATCCCATCCTTCAAAGCATCTAGAACCTGTGGATTGCAATATGAATGTTCATGATAGCTTATTTGATGTTTGTGCTGTGTTCCTCCCTTTGTGCTGGATTTCGAACTCGCTGAAGGTGCGTGCTGCTGCTTGATATCTATGTTTTGGCCAACCCTGTGTTACACACTACGCACGGGCTGATCATCAAAATTTATTAGTCGTGATACTGTTCACATTGAGTTAAACTGTTAATCCTATAAATGATGCTGTAGGATGTATCATATGTTTAGAGCTTTCTCAATCACAAACTGGTGGCGATAAATGGTGTTAATATCCATGACAGCTGTTGATATGGATCTTGTATCGCCTTGCTGCTGCACTAAAAGTTAAATTTCGATAATTATTTGAGGCAGTTGACTTTATTTATTCAGTTAAACAGTAATTTGGTGTAGTTCATCGTAGTCTTTATTTTTAATGGATTCAATTACTTTTTTTAGTAGCGTTTAATGTCTTAGCTTCTATCTTATGTTTTTGTAGGTGTGCTTGGGATCTATTGTGTTCTGTGTTTATGTAGATATATGAACTTTAGCTTTGGGAGTAAGCTAAGCTGAAGTACATGTCCAATGCGCAGTTTTACAACCTCTGTAAGTGGGAATGCATTTAGTCTTATTTAAAATATGGTCCTGTTTGGTACGGCTTAAAATTCAATTAAAATTGAAAATATGGTCGTTATTGAATCCCATCCGTCTAATAAAAGTCAATCA
>CAIGRL010145563.1:0-10611 GCA_903798325.1 Fraxinus xanthoxyloides
TTATGTGTCTACTATTGGCTTTGTACGAAGTGCCTTTGATCATTATCTTTATTTTAAAAGAAATGATAAGAATAATGTGATTGTTTACTTACTTTTGTATGTTGATGACATGCTGTTGGTTGGACATAAAATGAGCGATATAAATGACATTAAAAGCGCTTTGAGTGCTGAATTTGAAATGAAAGACTTAGGACATGCTAAGAGAACTTTAGGAATGGATATTAAAAGAAATAGATCACAACAATCTCTTCTTTTAACCCAATCTGACTAGGTGAAAAATTTGTTATCTAAATTTTCTATGCATGATTCCAAGCCTGTTATTTTGCCTCTTACTTGTCATTTTAAGTTGAGTAAAAAACAATGTCCACAAGATGAATCTGATATTAAATACATGCAAAAGGTGCCTTATGCTAATGCTGTTGGATCTGTTATGTATACTATGGTGTGTACTCAATCTGATGTTACACATGCTATTAGCATGTTGAGTAGATTTATGGCAAACCCTGATCTTGAACATTGGACAACATTAAAATGACTTTTAAGATATCTAAAAAGTTCTGCTGACTTAGGATTACATTTTAAATCTTGTAAAGAGTGTATAGTGTTGAAATGGTATGTGAATTCTGATTATGCTAGTAATAAAGACAATATGAAATCAACAATTGCATTTTGTGTGGTACTTGCATTAGTTGAAAGTCTCAATTGCAATCTATTGTTGCCTTATCTACTACAAAAGCTGAGTATGTAGCTGCTGCTGAAACAATAAAAGAGACTATGTGACAAAAAGACTTATTATGTGAACTAAATGAATTGCATGATACTGTTGTGGTTTATTGTGATAGTCAAAGTACTATACATTTGTATTAAATCCCGTGTTTCATGATAGGACTAAACACATAGATGTTAGGTTGCATTTCATTATATATATAGTTCATAAATAATCTATTTTACTTCAAAAAATCCCTACACAATTCAATCACGTGAATATGGGAATAAAGGTACTTCCTCTTTCAAAACTTAAATCATGTTTACAAATTCTAAGAATTGATACTGGGTAACTTTGTGTTTGGTGCAAGTATGTTCTCCTTTNTAGTCAAAGTGCTATACATTTGTGCAAAAATCCTATTTTTCATGATAGGACTAAACACATAGAGATATAGTTCAAAAAGAATCTATTTTGCTTGAGAAAATCCCTACACAATTCAATTCCACGGATATGTGAACAAAGGTACTTTCTCTTTCAAAATTTAAATCATGTTTAAACATCCTAAGAATTGATACTGGGTAATTTTGTGTGTTTGTAGGTACTAACCTTCTTGGTGTTGGTGTTACAAAACACAAATGTGTTTGGTGGTATATGGCATTGGCATCAATGGGGAGATTTGTTGGAATATGATGCCATTTGTGACATTTGTTTCTAGCTTCTTGGGGCGATGATAAAAAAATGGGCTAAGACTAAAAGCTGTTGAAATATTTTTGTGAAGAAAACATTGCCTAATAACTCAAGTGAACTTAGCGCAAAACCCAGCACAAAACTTGATGACAAGTGTGCTGCTCTGGACCGTAGATCTCGTGCCTAATCTATGGTGGTTTTGGTGGTCCATTAAAAAGAGTTGGACGATCATTCTGGTGGAATTAATTCATTCTGTTTTCTGTCTTTGTGAGAGAATTTCTGGGCTTCTCTGTTCGTGCGATTTCGAACATCTCTCTTTTGCCCTTTCTTCGTTTTCTTTGTGAAATTGATTAAAACCAATGGTTTTAATCACAAACCTAGGTGGTTTTGCTTCTGTGTGATTCTTCAATTGTGTTTTGTGAGGGCATAGACAGGCGATAGAGATTTTTGTCCATTGAGTATCTGCTTAGTGCAATCTTGTTAGGGTTTCGATTGGATTATTCTTGTTGTATATAATAGTGTACATAACTCTCACATGGAATGGGATCCCCACGGGTGGGTCCTATTCCATGTGGGAGTTATGTACACGATTATGTACATAAATTATTTACTCCTAGCATTGCTCGTTTGGGATTTTGTATTCTGAGCTCTGTATTGATTTTTCTCCATTTTACTTTGTGTATATTGTTCTTGGTATTCTTGGTGAATATAGTTTACTGCTTCCGCATATTCGTGAGGCTTTGCACCTTGCACTTATTATTCCTTCGAGAGGAGTAGAGCAATTGATTAGAAGGTGTCAACTTGACTCTATGATTCTGCTCGTACTTTCAACTAAAACTAATTCATGCTAATAGATTTAAACTAATGAGATGTGTGCAAATATGTGAGCATTAAAAAGTATGTTTGATATGTTGAACTGAACTAAACTAAATATGATTGATGGTGATTTATGAGACATAATTTGCCAATGATCAATTGGAATAAACTAATCAAATTTTGATTTCAAATAACCAGACAAGTTCATAGGTAATCCTAAGATTATGTTCTCACCACATTACCTACCTTAAAGCAGTCAAGATTGTTGCATATCCTGCATTCAAGTTATTATTTGAAAAGAGGTATGCATAATGCAGCAAAAGAAATACCAAAATCCTGCATCTGGACGAAGTTCCTAAAATTGAAACTCCCAACTATGATCCCAATAGGTCAATTTTCGCTATAATTGCAGCTATGTACATGTTCTCAAAAGCAGAAAGTCGGAGCATATAAGCCTTATTAGAGAGGAAGATTGTTCGGCTGGTACCCGTTAAAGTTAAACTCATTTTCGACTGGTTCTGAGCATTCTGACTGCAGTAATTGAAGAAAGAATTGTATCAATTCAATATGTTCATCCAAATTCTAAAATAAGTAATTTTTGTTGGCTAAAGTTACATAGTTATTTTGATAGTATGGTAAGAGTTACTTTCATAATTAGTATGCAACAAGCTAACCTGTTTGAAAAATGCAGTAAAGAGATCCTCTTCGCTTAGTTGTCCGGGAAATGGATTATTTTGGATGCCCATATCAGGTAGTCTTTCTCCCTCGATCCTTAGTGAATTATCAGCTAGAGACGAGTTAACCTGTTGTACGGTATTTTGACTATTACCAAATCCACCGAAAACATCATAATTAGAAATGAAACCTCTCGACTGTTGCATTTCCGAATTAGCCTCTTCTTGCAGCATTCCTTTAGAGGTGAGGGTTGACATCCCGGAATTACTCATAAGAGGAAAACCATTGCCCAATGGTATAGAAGGCTGGGAAAGTGGACTGTATGCTGGTCCATGAACACCACTAGGGATCACCTGTAGTAAATTAGGTTGACCTACAGATGATTCAAGGCTCGAGACATTACCACCGTTGATATTGTTGAATATTTGAGTCATCTGCTTCGGTTGAACCATCTGTGCTGAGCAGTCAACTTGCATATTCATGTCCCTAGAGGACTGAACAAAAGGATGCAAAGCAGCAAACTGCTTCGGTTCCATACTACTAGAAATTCTATGAAATAAGTTCATTTGCTTAACGTTATTTTTCGGTTGTTGCTGGTCGTCCTCGGACGTTAACTTTGGAGTTCCAAAATTGAAAATATTTCTTTGATCAACAATGGGCACATATGTGGTAGTAGGCCTACTGATTGCTACGGCCTGAAATGTAGCGAGGCTTTGAGAGGGGATTTGACCGATGGCAGTAAAAGGTTGACCATTGAGGCCATCCATCGAAGATATTGGTCCAAAGGATGATTCGGGCGGTCCCATAAAAGCATTATTATGTCCGCTCTGGTGCTGCGATGCCTTTCTAAGATAAAGGCGGAACTTCTGCATCAAATATATGCTTATGTTAGACTCAAGAGAAGCAAATAGAACATATGCTAAGAAATAGTTAGAAGCACACAAATGCAACTTAAACTTTATATTGACCAGAAATTCTGCGTATTTTATGGAAACGATAAAGAAAATCTGTTCCTAACCTGAAGATGGCTTGCAACTTTCTCTCTTGTAAGCCCGGGAACATTCATCAATTCCAGAATTTTCTTAGGAACAGCCTCTGCATTCATGCACATAATTAGAAGTGCTGGACAACAGAATTATATATGCACAAAACAGAAAATTGTTTAATCAGAATTTTCTTAAGCTTTTTGAACTTCCAAGTGTGACAGAAGCAAACAAATACTAAGAAAATTAACTCTAATCAAGAGAACACAGGCAAACAAATAGAAGGGGGAAGACTGAATTGAGCATATTTGATACATAATATTAGAGCATATCCAAAAGAGTACAAGTGCAGATCCATACTCTCTATTCCAAGTTGATGGACAGCATTTACAAATTGCTGATGGAGATCATTTGACCATACGACACGTGGTTTCTTCAATATAGATGTATCATCCCTTTCTTCATCCTCCTCCTCCTCCTTTCTCTTTTTCAATTTTTTATAATTCACTTCATTCACTGATGATGAATAATCAAAAATTTCTGGTGATATTTGCTGCTGTTCTCCATCTTCTGAAATTCCCGATCCTTCGAACTCCTTTTCCTTCAACTCTTCCTTCTTTTTCCGAACCACATGCTGCCATATGTTCTTCAATGACTCAATGCTTATAGGTTTGATGAGATAATCACACGCACCATGAGTTACACCCTTCAGAACAACATCTTTGCTATCGTCCGCCGACATCACTAAGCGACCACAAAAGTATATGTATCAAAATGGAACAGCATTAATCCTTATAAGGTCATTTTCCTCAAAAAATTGAAACAAAATGCTTACTGATGACGGGCAAGTCCATCTCAAGGCCAATATGCTCGAGAAGTTTGAAACCATCCATGTCCGGCATGTGGACATCACTTATAACAATATCATACCCGTTTTTGTTTTTCCGGAGTAAATCTAATGCACTCTCTGCATCAGATTTTTGGGTTACTGCAAATCCGCCGTTAGATTTATATCAGTTTAAGTGATGAACAAAGAATGGTATGTTTGGTTCACAAAATTGTACAATACGACAATCAAAAAATTTAACTAGTTTTTTTGCTTAAAACCCACCTTGCAGTGTCGAATGAAGCGAACTAAACATGCCTCTATGGTGTTTATGCATCCAAAATCTTCTATTGATTATATGACTAGAACGAGTATTAGATATATTAGAGGTTATGCATAAGATAAAAAACCCATCTTTTTTCTTGATTTCTACAATTTTTGTTGAAAATCCTTGAGCCAATAATTTATACTGTTACACAACGTTCACCGTAAACTTTCTTTCCCCTAATTGGTTCATTTGCAAATTGATAAATGAATCCTAAAATCAAGAAAATCACATATAGAATTCAACTACAAAATAATCTGTAACCCCAAAAATAATCACTTATCTATGAGCAAAAACTCATGCAAGTCTGTGAAACCTTATATACCTTCATAGCCACACTTTTTAAGTATGCTATTCACGATCTTGAGACAAGTGTTGTCATCATCCACAAGAAGTACTCTAAGACCCGTCGGAAACTGGCCGGAAGTTCTATCTTCGGACTTCCAAGAAGCATTTGATCGTGAAACTAACATAGTTTTCACTGATTGAGAATACATTCAAAACGTAAAAAACTTGTATATATGCATTCAAATAACAAAACCCATATGAGAAAATAATCAAGAATCATACATTTTGAAAATCCAATGCCTTGATTAATCCAATTTTTTTTTTTCTAAGAAATTTTGCTTCTGTAGGATTCTTGGAGTTTTTAAAGATATTAGTGGTTACTCGTTTGAGTTTGGATGTTGCTCTAACTATGCATTAACTTAACAAACTCACGCCAACAAACTCTTATCTTATGCATATATTTACACACATAAATTGTACGTAAATCTAGCTTATCTTGTTGACGTAAAAATATGAAGTAAATTGAAAATTTCACCTAGGGTAATTTTTTAGTTAATGTTTACAACCGAGTCCACTTCTTTGGTTGATTTTTCTTTGTTATATAAAGCAAAAGTAAATTTGAATTTACCAAAATTAAATGAATATAAATTCGGACTATAAATTAGGAAAATCTTTGCCAAATATACATATTTTGTTGATAAATAAGTGAGTCTTAAGATTATCTTACCATAAAAAAAAATATTCTACCTTTTCAATGTTCCAGTATAATTAAATTGACCTACTTTTGAAGATTTTCTTACCAAAATTCAGTTTATTATAACTGATTTTCTGATGCGATTTAAAATTACTAACTTTATTAACAACTTCGGTTTGGCCATCACACTAGGGATGGTAAGCACTACTGAATTAAGCCATGTTACAAAATCGCCATAAACTGTGAAAAAATGGTTAAGGAAGTGAGTTTCGCGGTCCGAGACAATTAAGTCACTTGAACTTTAGTTCTCTTACACGGAACGAAGTGCACCATTCTGGAGAATTTATCCTCCACGACAAATATAGAATCAAAGCACCGTTGATGTCAATCCATGGTTGACATGCAGAGGAAGAGGCAACTAAATGCCAACATTAGACACCTGTCACGTCGCCTAGTCACATTGAAGAATCGACCCAAATAAATCTAGCCATGTCAAGGAGCCGGGCCAGGCCCAAGCCGGGAAAAAAAGCTCGGGCTCGGCTCTAGCCTTTTTGGGCCGGGCTTTTTTTGCCCGAGCCGATCCAGTTCGGGTTTTCGGGTTTTCTATTATTATTTTATTTTAATAATAACATGCAGCTAAATTAATTAGTGGTTAAATTTTTTTTTTAAAATAATAAACAGGCTGGCCTGGCTCGGGCTGATGCTCCAAACTTTTTTGCCATCGCTAAATAAGCTCGAGCAGTGAGACTGTGAGGGCGTGCGTTATATTTTCCGAGGCAGACTAAAGTAATACTATCACCTTGTGAACAGTACAGTTTCTCCTGCAAGCATAGTAAATAAATTAGCCATGCTGATAAACAGAGACTCTTTTGTCTGTACTGCTATTATTGGCAATGTTCATGAAGCTAACTTTGGCATTGTCGTTCAGGACATATTTGTTATTCCAGACTCAAGCTCATTGATGATCATACTGTAAAAGACAATGTTATCCATAGTAATGACATTCCAATTTTCATTGAATGAAAAGCATATAGAAATTCAGAGCTCCTTCTTCTTCTTTTGCATTCTGCTAAATCATTTTCTCACAGAACATCCCAAAAAAAAAAAATATATATATCATCATCTTCTTCACCTACCCCACACTCCACCACCACCCTAACCCCAAAGTGAAAAACACAGACACCACCACCACCCTCAAATTCTTTTAAAATCTAGTGCAGGAAAAGTATTTCCGAGTCTGGATCCTGTACGTGGGAGGAAGAGGAAAGTGTTAGAAATTCGAGAGCATATCTTTAGAAACTCACACACACAAGTGGAGAATGAAGGAAACTTGAAGAATTCTTATTATCACTTGAACTCAACTTGATTCGAATGGCTACAATTCATAGGATATTTATAGGTGCTAAATGGAAATTCCATACATTCACCTATCTAAGTTCATGCATAAAATCAAAAAACACATTCATGTATTGCCCCATATTCATGAATAGAAATTTCTAGGATTTTCATGAATTTAGTTTATTTTTCAACATCCCCCCTTAAACTAGATTCATTACTCCAAGTAAAAACCGCAACTTTTGAAAAACATCAAACTTTAAGGGCTTCGTGAAAATATCCTTAATTTGGTCTTGAGACTTAACGAATTCAAGCCACTTCTTCCTCGGCTATGCAATCTCGAATTAAATGATACTTAGTATCAATATGCTTGCTTCTATCATGAAACATCAGGTTTTTGGCCAATGCTATAGCAGACTTATTATCAATATAAATCTTCGCCGANTTAGTTTATTTTTCAACATCCCCCCTTAAACTAGATTCATTACTCCAAGTAAAAACCGCAACTTTTGAAAAACATCAAACTTTAAGGGCTTCGTGAAAATATCCTTAATTTGGTCTTGAGACTTAACGAATTCAAGCCACTTCTTCCTCGGCTATGCAATCTCGAATTAAATGATACTTAGTATCAATATGCTTGCTTCTATCATGAAACATCAGGTTTTTGGCCAATGCTATAGCAGACTTATTATCAATATAAATCTTCGCCGAACCTTCTGGCGGTAAATGAAGTTCCTTTAACAATCTCCTCAACCAAATAGCATGACACACACAAGAAGTAGCCGCAATATATTTTGCTTCACATGTTGAAAGAGTCACAATAGGCTGCTTCTTAGAATTCCAAGTAAATGCTGAATTTCCCATAAAGAAAACAGACACAGTAGTACTTTTCCGACTATTAATATCTCCGGCCCAGTCGCTATTGCAATAGCCAACAAGCTTAAAGTCATGGGAAGATGTATAAAAAATTCCATAATCAATTGTACCTTAAACGTACTGAAGTATCTTTTTGGCTACCTTCAAATGTGATGTACTAGGAGCTTCCATGTGTCGACTTACAAGTCCAATGCCAAATAGAATATCGGATCTTGTACAAGTTAAATATCTCAAACTTCCAACAAGACTTTTAAAGAATGTGGGATTAATTTCTTGCCATCTTTATGCAAAGATAATTTGACCCCACATTCCACAGGGGTGCTAATCGGCTTACATTTCTCCATCTCAAATCTCTTGAGAACTTCTTTCGCGTATCCTTCTTGAGAGATAAATATGCCATCATTCCCAGGGTCGGTCCTGTGATTTTCGGGACCTGAGGCGGCCTTTCAAAATTGGGCTCCCAAAATCAATATAAATGCAAAATTCAATAGTGTACAATATAGTTTTCAATACAGTGAGTATGTGAGCGTGTGCAATTGATCCTACATGCTACAATAGCAATAACCATTCATATAAGTCGACCAACCACAATTATATAAGCCGACAAGGTTTCAAACAGTTTCAATAAATTGTTTATCAAATTAAGGCAAGTCATTGCTTACTTGAAAAATAGAATTTTGACGAAAATTATGGAATCGCACCATTCAGAATTCCACCACCACATCTCACAAGCTTAAAATCAAAATTTCACATTAACCACGACACCAATACAAAGTTTTAAGCCATGAAATTTACCCTTTTAATCAATAAAAGGTTAAAACTTTCAAAAGTCTATGTTTTATTTCACACTCAAATTTAGCTTAATCTAGATAAATGAAAAATGACTCTTCCATATATTTATCCCAATTTGAGGAAAATAGAGGTTAAGTTCAATATTAGTACATATGTGATCGTTTGGTTTCCCGTATTCTCTCAATAAATGAATAGACCTAAATGAACAAGTAGCATTACGAGTAAATATTTCATAAATCAATAGTGCACAAATAATCCTTCCCAAGAGTGACCTTATTAATGTGTTGTTATCACTACTCATTGATCCTCCTGCCTAACACACAGCTCATAAACTTTATATGTAGAGACAAGTAAAGCACAACAATTCTAAGAATGAGATAAATAGAAGCAAGCCATCTCCTTTTTTTTCCACAGATTTGGAATCTGAAAAATTAGATGAAAATGTCAATGAAACCTAACATTTCTCAATGTCACGGAACAAAGCTACTTATCAATGGTATCGATGAAGGAGAAAAAAAAATCAAAAAGAAAAGGAAAATCAAGGTAATGAGTGGCTGAAATAGAAATTAGAACACAACAATTAACAACTTATCTATATTATTGATGAAATCAAATAACAAAAAGAAAGAAAATCAAGATAATTATATCATGGTATTGTAAACGACTTACAGAACAAAACTATTACTATATGTTATCGACAAATAGAAAAACTAAAAAAAAATAGAGGAAAGAAAATCAAGGTAATGACAATATTGTAACTCTATAATGGAACATATTGATACTACTAAGAGCGAACGGAAAGCGTGGATCTCGAACTCAAAGAGCGAACGGACGGCGCGGACCGCACGGTTAGGGTTGTGAAAGGGTGAAGCCTTCAAAGTTCGAAGGGAGGGAAAGGAAATGAGGAAAACAAACGGAAGGAAAGTGGAGTGGAAAGGAGGGAAACAACCGGAGATGGCTTTGGCATGGTGGTTAGAGTCGTAGAAAGGGAAGGAGATGACTGTGGCTAGTGGCCGGTGCCTCCAACGGATTGAAAATACTTGTCAATTCTATTATTCCAAACACGAGGAGCTTGTTTCAAACCGTAGAGAGTCTTCTTCAACTTCAAAACTTTATCTTTATGTCCTTTAACCACATAACCAACTGCTTGATCGACATATACTTCTTCCTCTAAAAATCCATTCAAAAAAGTGGATTTCACACCCATTTGATGAATTTTGCAATAATTTCGGGTTGCCAAGGAAATAATCAATCGAATAGTTTCTAAGCGAGCAATATGAGCAAATACCTCATCATAATCAATCCCGAATTTTTGCTTGTATCCTTTGGCAACCAATCTCGCTTTATGCTTCTCTATCTCACCATTCACATTTTTCTTTATTTTATACACCCATTTCACACCAATTGTGTTTTTACCTTTAGGTAGTGATGCTAACTCCCATTTATCATTCTTCTCGATTGTTTTGATTTCTTCATCCATAGCGGCTCTCCATTTTTCATCACAAGCAGCATCATCGTAACCTACAGTCTCAATTTCCTCAAATAAACAAAATTGAGTAAATTCACCTAATGTTAAACTAACACATAAGATGTGTGAAGACAAATAGT
>CAIGRL010145588.1:0-13422 GCA_903798325.1 Fraxinus xanthoxyloides
TGAGAATGATATTTTTAATGTGAATCAAACGGGGTATATATTTTAACTCAAAATTGTTATTACTTAACAAATAAGTACTTATATTTAAAATATTTTAATGAGAAAAATTATAACTAGTATAAAAATAAAATTTGTACTATATAAATAAAGAAATTTAAATAATTTAATTAACGTGTCAACTTCGTATCCTGTCAATATTTTTTTGAACAATTAAGTGTCGGTGTGTTCGTGTAGATGCATTATAGTAGACTCCCAAAGGAATAGTGCTTGGGGCAAAATATTGGGCATGATCTTGGATGACACGGGCCCAGATTGTGTCCCTCCATCGGCTATAACTTTTTGGAAAATGTGATTGCATCTCCATACGTTAGTTGGTATTAGAGCTAGAGGCTCCATATTCAATTCTCCAAGGAGGGGAGAATGATTTGAACATTGAGGGTGGGCCCATTTCTTAGAGGTAAAGACCAAACAGATAGTGAGGTGGATTCTCGGGCCTGATCGTTGTGATATAGGATTAGATTGTGCCTCTCCTCTCATATCAGTTATAGATATATATTATTATTTGTCGTGAATTCATCTCTGCCCGTTACATCATGTTGTATGGATGATATGATATTTCTTTGACTGAAATTTATAATAATATTATCTACTTTAATACACTATCTATTCTAATCACCCTTTTGATTTAGATGAAAATTAGTTTTTGTATGATTGTTTGCAAAGAATTGATTGTATCGCGGGATGTTGATAAGTTGATATTTTTTTAATTTTCTTATTTTTTATGAGAATAATATAGACTCAATTAATAAATTGATCTATTAAAATTAATTAACAATGTTTGTAGTCATTTGACTGTGCGATTTGAAATTAAAAAAAAAAATGAAAAATGGAGTAGATATTAATTTTTACACATACGATCACGTGTCATTAATTGATTAGATGACCTTATCACTGTACATATTAAGACATTTTTATCGAAAATTTTCTCTCCTAAACTTTGATTGCTTCTTTGCACAAGACGGATTTCTTGGTACACAACTATTATCTTATCACGTCTCCATCAAATATGGGTTATCCACATAAATAAATATATGCTATTTATCGACTATGATGCACCGACACGGACACGTGTGTCCGACACGATACGTGTCGAATACGTCGACACGCAATTTTTAAAAAAGTACAGACACGACACGTCGTCGACACGTTGATTAAATTCTTAAAAAAAATTCATTTATATAGTATAAATTTAGTTTTATACTTGTTATTAATTTTTCTTGTTGAAATATTTTAAACGTGAGTGTCTATTTGTTACTTGTTAATAACTTTGAATTAACAATATATAATATTTCTAATATAAAAAGAGAAATGATTACGGTAGAGTGTCTGAGAAGTGTTGGTATCGACTCGTGTCCGACACATGTCGGATACGAACACGCTACCCTAATTGAAGTGTCCGTGCTACAGAGTTGATCGACGAATAATTATCAATCGATAAGCATATCAGTTATAGTCTTGTGCTAAATTTGTAAATTGTTCAGTGACATGGAAATTAATGATAATTTTTGCTGGTTGNTTTTCTTGTTGAAATATTTTAAACGTGAGTGTCTATTTGTTACTTGTTAATAACTTTGAATTAACAATATATAATATTTCTAATATAAAAAGAGAAATGATTACGGTAGAGTGTCTGAGAAGTGTTGGTATCGACTCGTGTCCGACACATGTCGGATACGAACACGCTACCCTAATTGAAGTGTCCGTGCTACAGAGTTGATCGACGAATAATTATCAATCGATAAGCATATCAGTTATAGTCTTGTGCTAAATTTGTAAATTGTTCAGTGACATGGAAATTAATGATAATTTTTGCTGGTTGTCTATCATATCGAGAAACTACCATGTTGTTTATTACGTTGTTCCATTTTTATGCCTACCTACGATGAGTCTTAAACTGAAGAAGTGAAGGATAATTTTGAAAAGAACATGATTGTGTGGCATGACTAGCTTCGTCTAAATTCTGGTCTGCGCAGAGTTTAAATTTAACTACAAATACCCCAGAAATGATGCTTGCTTGGCTTGTAGAGAATAACTATCTTATTTGATATAACCCTTAATTGAGCCCTGATTGAGCTTGAAGCGTTGAAGTACTGATTTTTTGGAGTACATTCAAATCTTAGCCTCAAATATTTTGTCCTTTTCTTCTTCGAACAAGGTTTTTGACGTATGAAATCAGCTTGGAAAAATAGAACAATACAAGCAAATGATTTCTAGTTACGCTTTTCTAAGCTTATCGGGTTGTTAATTTTGTCCAATGCTTATTAGTTACAGATGTACCTCAATATGCTACTCGTGGTTTCTCACTTTAAAGCACAGCCAAACATGCTCTTAGGCTAATCAGCTACTCATGGAACCAGACTTGGTTATATGCTTTTCTACCCTTTTGAGGAATTGGGCTGTTAATTTTTTGCTAATGCTTATTTGCTACAGATATATCAGAAATATGCTATTTGTGGTTTCTTATTGATTGCATTTGTACACAGATCAGAGATCTTTGATGAAGATTCTTTTAATAACTGGGTGGATATGGCCAAAGCACCATTTATACCTGCAAGTTTAGGGTTGTACAAGGACCTTAAGGAACTTGGGTTTACAATAATTTTATTGACGGGTCGGACTGAATTACAAAGGAATGCTACAGAACGTAATCTGCGGTATGCTGGGTACAGCAACTGGGAGAGGCTCATCTTGAGGTAGATATAATTCAATATCAATCTCGAGTTTCTACATCGTTCATTTTCTATATCATTACTAGTTCCATTCAGTATTGTGTACCAAACATGCAGAATAGGTATCTCATAAGTACTGCATTTTTGGCGAGCGTCAGTATATACAAGTATATGAAACAATTCTATGAACATGAAGGACTGATTGTATTTTGTGGATGAAATAGGAAACGTTCTGATCATGGTAAACCAGCGACCATCTATAAATCTGAGAGGAGGAAGCACTTAGAAGACGAAGGTTACAGAATTCACGGGAATTCTGGAGATCAGTGGAGTGACTTGATGGGATTCGCGATCGCCAAACGATCTTTCAAACTCCCGAATCTGATGTATTTTGTTGCATAGCAGGTAGAAAATTGAAGAATTCTGTGATATGAAATTGTAATTCCCCTCCTTTGTACGGTTGACTGATTATCACACAGACAACCATTTGTATGCATGTTGCTGAGCTAATCTATATTGTGTCTTATTATTGTTCGTTTCCCTTGTAGTAAATATCCTTATTAATCTCTCAATTCATTCATACCAAACTACAGTGTCACTACTAACTACATCACTCATTAAATACACAACATATTTAAGCAAAAACCAAATTGTCAAGTTGATTTGGCAAAACACATGAAACTACAATTACGAGTGTAAAATGGACAGAAACATAACATTACTTGTTGAGTTCCATAGCTTTACTAGGATTGTGCTAGCTTTATGATAGCTCCAGTTAGGACATTCCTTGGCACGATACAACTTTTTTACCACACGCTGAATTTTTTTTGTAGCTTTTACAATCTCTTGAAGTTCAAATAGAAATCTTAAGTTATTTAAAAAAGTAAAAAGGTGAATTGCCCTAGATAAAATTACTGCTATCTCCCGCTAACTAGCTATGCGGGGGTAACCTTCTGTTGGCCAGTTTCTTAGAGAGATTACGGCCTTTTAGGTTGCAGAAATTTGAGGTGATAATAGATCTATGGCGCCTTTAGATATTTTGGGCCGCGCGTGCGCTACAATGATATATCCAAAGAGCTTATAGTCTTGATAGATAGGTCTTGAGTAATCTATGAAATTTCATCATGATGATGATAGATCATTGCAATTATTGGTTTTCAACGAACAATTTCTAATAAACGCGAGTCATCAGTTCGCGTTGACTACGTTCCCTGTCTTTTGTACGTTAAAAATAATTATTGATCTCTAATTGAAAGAAAATTCCAATGCTATTGATGCTGGTCACTAAATAACATTATTCTTTTTTTAATATATGTGTGCATGGGTTGTTCTAAACAGTGTGAATAATATCACTTTGCCAGATGAATTTGACATTTTGGATGACAAATGAAGGTGCGGCAACAAGGTTCACAGAGTGCAAACGTCTACAGTCAAGCTCCACACAATAAAATAAAGTACAGATAGGCTAACCCTTTCACGCGCTGAGGAAGAAATAACATAAATAAATATCCAACAATAATATGTTCATATCTAGTGTCTCTGGCATGTTTTATCCAAAGAGTTCTAATATAATTAGTGTGACAACTACAAGATTTTGTGAAAGCAAAACCAATTAATAGGGAAGGTCAGCATCATTACTTCTTTCAATAAATGCACAGACAACCAATACTAATAACACAACACAGGCTCATGGACTTGGAATTGTGGTCTGATGTGCCCCACAAACCAAAGGCTTTGCAGGGATTCTAAGGCAATTGAGTCCAACCCCTGGAATCATAGAACAATCTGGTTCAGGTCTTTGCTTCTGTTTCCCAGGAATACAATTGAATGAGAAATCAAATCCTATGTTTAATTTGTCACAATCTTGACTAAACCCAGAAAAGAAATTGGATGACACTGTCAAATTCAACAAGCTTCTCAGTTCACAAACCAAATCTGGTAATTCCCCGGAGAGCTTATTATTTGCTAAATTCAAGACTTCAATTTGGCTCAAACATGATATGGAATCAGGCAAATGACCCATCAATGAATTTGAACTCACATCAAGAACTTGTAAATCACTCCATAATCCAACCCCTTCTGGGATGCAACCTGAGAGTTGATTATTGAGGAACAAGATTTCCTTTACTCGAGATCCCATGTAGCCTAAACTGAAAGGAAGGTTCCCACTGAATTTGTTGTTAGCCAAATTGATAACAGAAGCTGGAGAGTTACCTAAATTCTGAGGAAGCTCTGAATCGAACTGATTGTTGTTCAACAAAATTGCATCGAGTTGTTTGTTGAAGAGATAATCAGGAATGGACCCTGAAAAACTGTTGAATCTGAGGTCTAAATACTTCAGATTTGGAATGTATAGAACTGTAACAGGAAAAGGGCCTGAAAATTTGTTGTTGCTGAGATCCAACTCAGTGAGAGATGAGAATTCTTTGAAAGATTCAGGTATAGTGCCACTGAATCTGTTACTGTTGAGATGAATAAGGGATAAGTCAGTAAGTTCACAGAGTTGTTTAACCAAAACTCCTTGAAGATTTGCATGGTTCAGATCTATTACTGCCACAACTGGGCCAGTTGAATCTTGAGAATCTGCACAAAAAACCCCTTTATAAATACACACATTTGAGCCAACCCATGTGCTCAAAATCCCATTTGGATCATCAGTAATTGCAGATTTCCAGGTCTGAAGAGCATTGTATGCAGCATTGAGTTTCGACACCTGTGGTGCACCGGCTGAGGGAGTGTCTGGACTGGGGTTGATACCTACACCCACCCTAACGCCACCTCCACCGCCAACTCCGACGCCAATGCCACCACCTACATGGACTGCAGCCTCAGTTACAATTAATCTGAACAAAAAAATTGCTAGAATCATGATTTTCTCCATGTTCTGCAGTGTAAAATCTTGATAGGATGACCTATTTCTTGGGGTTTCTTGTAGGGTTCAGCAAATAGGTTGATGCATTGATGATGGATGTGATTAAATTAATTTAATCCTACTATTTATATAAATATTTACCTTTTTGTGGGACTGAATTATTTTTGACAAAATTAAACAAAATAATAATAATAATATTTTGCCGTTGAGACGTATAATTCCAGACTGTTTCCATGAAAGTAGAGTACAGCTTTTCTTTCTTTTTACTACAGTACTTGACCAGTCAATTTGTGGAAGTTGTTAATGGATTAGATATTATTATATTAATCTGTAGATTTTGTGGCTGAAAATGAGCCCTTGAAGAAAAATTATCTGATTAAATCAGATAATGAAGAACAAACGGCCTTATTATGGCTCACCTTTTACATTTCCAGTCATTATTTTTAGAAGATTTTTGGTTAAGAATTCATTTTTTGTTTCTTTTATTTTTATTTATTTATTTATTTGTGTTGAGGAGGAAGTCCCGAAAGCGAACCTCCCACCTGTGCCGGAGGCTCCTTGGCCAGGAGGGTTGTAAATCGAGGAATATGGACGAGTGACAAGAACCTGAGGGAGAGAGCCAATAGGACACAAACCTAGTTCAGCGGAGCCCCGTCCACTCCAAAGGGACGGAGACCCGACCACTGAGTTAGGATTCGAACCTGCGATACTGGAGGATTTCTCCCCACGTCACCTCAGGTCTTACCGATTTGCCTATGACCTTGGGGGCTAGTTTCTTTTATTTTTGATATGGGGGTTGATGGACCTACACATTCACTTAAAAGAATTATTCGATGCATGTTTTGCAAAAATATGGTTTAAAATATTTTTGTCTCGAGTACAATAAGATTTCATTGTAAAATCGAAAGGAAAAAAAAAAAAGAAAAAGAAAAAACCCTCAACTCAGCAATACTATTTCCCCACATAGATTAAAGTGCTGCAATTATTTCCCAGTGCTCATATGGGAAACAGCCCTGAAACCATAATTGGCTACTTCCCCCTTCACACCAACATTTAATTTCAATAATTACTTATCTTTAATTTAGACCAATGAGAAATTAATTATCTACTTATAAGTAACTTTTTGAATTTATACAAACATGCATTCACACGTAAGTGTATTTATGGAGTACCATAATGAATGTACCTAATACTAATAGGTTAATAGGAAGACATCAAATGGTTTGTACTGTTTATACATTCGGTTTATCCTATTAAAATCCAACACTGAGAATTTTTATAATTGATCCGAAAAAAAATAAAATAAAAAATTGTCCAGTGTAAGTTATCAAATGATCTTCTTCAAAAACTCGATCATTCAACTCAATCATTCAATTGGCTCCAAGAACCAAAAGACACGCATTGCTATATGGTCAAAAATATTTATGTCACTTTCGCGTACCCATCATACTTCAATATGTTATAAGATTTCTTAGGGACAAATTCACTTTAAGTAAAGTTACTGAATATACAGAACTTTTCATTAATTAAAAATCCTTTTTTTTTTCAGGACTCCACGATTTTTAAAATTGTGGGCCCCACCTCCTATGTGAAGGGGCTGTCAAAGTGAATGTATAAAACTAATTCACTTTACTTAAATTTACAGATGCACAAAACCTTTTTCCTTTTTCATTTTTTGATCCCAAAATTATTAGGGTTCATGAGATTCACCTAATTAGTTTTGAAATGGGTGGAGTTTCAACTAATGTTAGTACAAATGAATGCAAAAGAGGTCCATTATGTGTCCCCCGTTTTTGTCCTCCACGCGCAAATTCAATTGATTACTAATTCATAGTGGTTGATAGTGCCATCATAGGCGCAATTTTAACGGGTGGCTGCCATCTTCTTTTGTCCTAGAAATTAGGTTTTCTCAGTTCTCACTCGTACCGAAATCCCTTGTAAAAAATAAAAATAAAAATAAAAATAAAATGGAAGAAGTATCGAAAAGAAAAGTTTTTCTATTTTTTCTATGTAAAGTTCAAGGTCTTTCTAGTGTGTGAGTTACACTACTACGTTCACAATTACTAACGAAGGAATAATTAACGACGGATAATATTAAGGTTTTAGGTTTCATCTTAAAATGTCAATATTATGAAGATGAATAGTCCAATTGCTCTTTTGAATTTAATAAACTTTGATATCATATAAAACATTGAATTTCCCCTTAAAATATTAATTTTGCTAAGAAAAGTAGCTAAAATATGAAAAACCTCACTTTATTGGTACATAATCACTTGTGCAACAAGGAAAACAAAATCTTTATGCCAAAAAAAATATATTCTCTTCTAAACTAAATAAGGAGAAAAAAATTAAAAAAAAACAAAAACAACACCCATAACGACAAAAGATTATAAGTGCACCTCATATAGAAGGTTTTTATTATTATTTTTCAAAAAGACACAGCTTAACTGTGAGGGATGCCCTTAATTTTTTACTCGATCAAGTGCATCTCAGAGAATGAATTTGTGTCGATTGTAGGCTGGCTATGAGGGTGGCAATGGGTCGAGTTGAATCTAATCATGAGCCGTGCTTGTGGCTCGTCAACTTGGGCTCGTTACTAAACAGGCGAGCTCGTTTTTTTTTTTTTTTTGAAATTCAACCCTCCTCATTTATCCGGATTTGAGACTAACTATTTAGATTACGAGTAGGCGAAGTTAAAAATTGTACACGAACAACTCGAGTAAGTATTTTTTTAAAAAAAAAATTAAAAACAGAATTATAAAATAACAAATTTTGATTAATATGATTAAATTAAATATCACTTACCAATGACATACAATTTCGGCATAGTTATCTTGCAGTTGAAAATGAGTGTCTTCCTAATCCTTTAGACTCCGAAACTACAATGCTAATCAGAGGTGTTCGTAAGTCTTTTGCAACCGTTGAACCATTGGCCATCATCGTTTGTACTTTCTCCAGAATTCAATTATTTTTTCTGAACTTTTTTTTTAATTATTTTGTAATTAGGCATATTATGATTAAAGTAATCAATAAACTTAGCGGCAATGCATTTGGATTTGTGTCCAATATTTTATCACAAGAGGTAGAAAAATGACTATTAGATGAACTTATTGCATTGGAATCATATCAATATGTGTGAATGCCTTCAAATAAAGTTAATATTTTAGCATCATATTCTTCAATATCGGTGGGAGGAATAGGTTCAGAGGGTACCCGACTAATATTTGCACCCATTCATTCTGCATATAATTCATACATTTCACATAAAACTTGTTCTAAATTTTTATAAGTGATAGGTGTATTAAAAGTTAAAACTCTTGAAATTTGGATAATTATATATTTAGTACCTGATAAAATTGTATCGATGGTCCATGATGCATCCTAAATGAAATAATATAGACAAGTCTTCCCAATATTTTTCAAACTTTAATTCTATGAAATATATAACTGCACTAAAATCGGGGTCATTTTTATATTTATGAAAATCTCTTTCAATTATACAAAAACGTTTAAAAACCATACAACTAATGCGATAGTAAACTCCAGGTAAAATATTTGTGGAGTTATAAAAACTTATCAAAAATATTTTAATTTTAAAAGTTAAAATCCAAACATTTTCATGCAAAAAGTTTCATCATCATTTCTTATATGCCTATTATTATAAAATCCAGTTATTAAATGTTCAAAATCTTCGCATGATTTTAATAATAAGTAAAGTTCCATCTATACCCTAAATTACTAATATATACCTTAAAGTTTAGTAATATATATTAGTGTATCCCTAATTCTTTGAATTTCATTCTTAATACATTTCAAACCATTCTGCACAAATTAAATTAAAAATACGGTACAAACAATGAATATGAAACAAATAACCACCGAAAACGAGCTACAATACCCTACATAATTTATAGATAACTACCCTATTAACACTAACGCTGTTGAATGTAAAGGAGCAAATTTTATTCTTGTAATGATATTCTCTAATAATGTTCATAGTATCTTTAAACACACACACGCACGCACGCGCGCGCGCGCACACACATATATATACACTCATATTTTTTTGTAAATTGGTAATCAATTGTTTCTTTATATTAAGAAAATATTCAATTCCATCTGAACGAAGAGTGTTTCGATTTATCCCAACGTACCTCGATTGAAGATATTTTTTCACGTACGCAACGAAATATTGGTTGTCTACTATTGCTAGAGGCAACTCAGCATTGACAATGAATTTAACCATTCTCGTTCGAATTTTCTCCTCCGAATATATCCAAGTGGAAAGTGGCGAAGAAGTAGAACCGACTTCTAGACTATCAAATTACAGTTGCATTTGATCGACAACAAGAATTCCATTTTTGGACGCACATGCTTTGTAGTAATGGTTGAGAAGGGTAGTACCAATGCTTTTTTGCCATCCCAATCGTTGTTGACAATATTTACAAACTGCTTTAGACTCTGGGACTCTATTGACCACACTACCCGTTGGAATCAATTTTAAGTGATCCCAAAATTTTTCCTTCTTTCCCTTTCGTTTCCCTCTTATATAGGGAATATCTAATACATGTTCATCCTCATGTTTCGCTTCGAGAATATCAACATCATTCAAATCAAATAGATTACTACTTCCATGAGCATCCAGTTCTGGAATATTTTCAAGAATGGGTACTTTGTTCAGAGCGAAAAATTCATTTCATAATTGACTTGTGGCGTCACAGGTGACTCGCCTCCAATATCGAACAAGCTCTCAACAAATGAGTATGGATCCATTTGTGAATTGTGATGTAATGTATAATAAAAAACTAAGTAAATAAAGAGTATGGAAAGAAATCAAGAATTAAAGAAACTTGATGTGTAAGATTGTAATTGTAAAGTTGTAGTATGATGAATGATAATTGATATTGAATAATTGAAGTTGAATGTAAAAATAAAAATATAGAAGAGAGTGAGATTAAGAATTTAAGGTGTAGAAGAGAGTGAGAATTGTTGGAATGTTGGGTGAAATAATTTGGAAATGGGTTGGGAGTATTTATAAAGCAGAAAAAAGAAGAAAAAAGTGACCAAAATGGCGACTTTCAAAGTTCAGTGACCGTTGCAAAGTGACTTAAACGGTCACTATTTCAACATCTAAAGCTCGTGGACTCGTCCACAAGCTGCTCCTCCATCTTGCTCAGGTCGAGCCCTTCATTTGACGAGCCCAAGCAGCCCACGAGTCGAGCAGTCGAGCCGATGGCCGCTCGGCCAGTTTGACACCCCTAGCCGGCTAGTTACTTTTTCCCTTTCACTATTTACAAGTGAAAATAAATTAGAAAAATATTACTAATCATAACTAGGTTAGGTGATAAGTGCATTTTGTGTACTTATTCATATTATATTATTAAGTTTTTTTATCGTCAAAATATTGATTTCTACTTAACTTAGGTTGATTTTCTTTTATTTCAGTGTTGGACCCATTTCTAAGTAATTGGAAAGAATAGAAGGAAAATGGAGGAAATTTAAAGTTCGAGAATCAAAGTGTAAATATCCAGTGGTTGATTCATACCACAAAATGAAGATTGAAGATCATATATGATCAATTGGATGTAATTGAAAGTCAAAGGAACGAATTATACTTAGAGTATTTTCTTAAATCAATTTCCAACTGCCTAAGTTGTACTCCATATTTTCTGCTCGGGTTAAGACCCATTTTTGGTATAGCAAATGTTTGAATTGAAAATTGATATTTTAAGAAGAGCTGTAGCCCCTTGTGTTAGCTATCTAACACACTTTAAATCACCACAATCTGACATCAAGAGAGAAATTTATGACAAAATACTAAAGTTTGCATGAATTGGACAATCGCCCAGTTCTTCAAGCGGGCAATCCCCGCCCCTCAATTTCAATAGCAGAACCCAATTTTTTGGCATGGAAATCGCTCGGCCATTCATGGCCCATGTTGGTTTTTTCGTTTTGAGTTCTACTCCAACAACGACTCTTCTTCTTGGGCTATATTCTGGACTTTTTTTTGGAGACTTTTGGGGTACTCTCGGGAAGGATATAAATGCAACTTATCAACTCTAAATTGGAGGGAATCGATTTAGCAGTCCATTAATCTCATATTCATCAAAAAAATCATCTTTTTGGAGCAAAAAATAGGATTTTTCATTGGAGAATTCATTCGAGTTGAAGATCAAGCGTGAAGACGTAGTTATACTATTTTGATTTTCTTCTTCTCCAAGTTATGAATTCCATCTTTTATATTAGTTTTTGTCCCTTTATCATGATGTGCTACTTTATTTTTGTGCTAGGTTTTCGATGAACCTTTTATTAGGAAATTTTAACTTTTGAATATTATTTTTGATATTAAAGTACATTTTAAATTCTTGAATAGTTGTCATGGATTTATGTTTCTCTACAATTATATGCACAATAATTGTATGAGTTTTGTAACTTGTCTTACCTTCGAAATATTGAAAATAAGTTAAACATAGTCTCAGTTGTCATAGAGTCATATGGGGAATAGAAATATACCGATATACTCTATGTGATATTTAAATATTCATAAATCTTTAATACATTCTTGTATGTTCGTATCCGTCATAGAAATATAATTGTGTTACATGTAAGGATATGTTTAATTCTAGTTGAGAGAGATTTTTAAAAAATTTAAGAATATTGATATTTATAATTGAATCGTGTTGTCAAATTGTAAGGTTCAGAGTTAAAAGTAATTGATATAAGGGGATTCGAGATCCTATTGTGTCTTTCATCATTATATTTTCATCAAACTTTCATTTATTACAACTTTGAATTGATTTTATTCAAGTTACATCTTACATTCATAAGTATATTAGTTGATCACAATTTAGTTATAAAAAAATCACCAATTTTCATAGTTTTGGTTAAGGATGAGTTGATTTGAACTTGAACTAGTACAATCTGTGTGAGTACGATACTTGAATTCAAAATTCATTTTACTACTTGTTAACAAATCGAACACTTCCTGTATTGCAAACGATGAATAAATTCATAACACTAGGCTCAAGAACTTGCATTGTCGTCAAGAAAATTAATCAATTTGAAAACATTAACTGCTCAAAATATTTCTTGTGATTGAGTATATTATTTAATATGGAACGGGTTTTATAGAAACTTACCTTTTTGTAGTGAAAATAAATTAATATAAAATGAGACACAAGGAATAGATCATTTATACATATTATGAGGTCAAATCGGAATCTAATTTCTTCTCTAAACAAGAATGTCATAATTTTAATATTTTTCTAATTTCTCAAAGTCAAGTAGGCATCCATGATATCTAGTTGACAAGGCCGACTTGAAATTTTGAGGGACTACGGCTAATTTCAAATATGTGGCACCGATAAATATTTAAAATATATATTACAATAAATAATAATAATTATTAAATAAAAGTATCAGAGTTACAAGAATAATAATCTAAAGCTTCCAAATGTCTAAATTAAATTTACTATTTCGAAATATTTTGATAGATAGTTAACAATTATATCATTACAATCAATATGTTTTATAAGTTCTTTTTCAATAGACAACACGACCTATTAAATCAATATTTATTGTGACATTACTGATAAAAGTTAGTGTTTTATCAGCTTCAACTTCTAGAATCTAATCCATGTAGATCCAACTGTACCTCATATAATTATTAATATTTTATAAGCAATCCAAACATTGAAGAATAAGAATCCGAAATAGGTAATCACTTGGTGTAGTTTTAGAGTCCAAATTGAAGAAGTTAACAAGCCAATGTTCAAGTTTAGTGAAGGGTTCGGGAGCCGAAACGAGTTGGATTCAAAGTTT
>CAIGRL010145642.1:0-15264 GCA_903798325.1 Fraxinus xanthoxyloides
CACACATAATTACAATTCCCTGTAAAAAAAGTTCTAGACAACTATTTTCTCTGGAATTCGTTTTCTTTCCACCCTATTTTCCATGGTGCAATCAAACGGACCCTTAAAGAATTTAAGACATTGACACGATTACGAATATGGGACACGCACGAATACATCACGAATTCACGATTGAGTTACATTTGATGTATACTAAAATAATCATATTACATATACATTATTTTTTACATTATTGTTTACATTTTGTCACTTAGCAGCACACCATTAAATAGTTTTTTTTTTAAAAACAATTTCTCCGTTCACAATATTTTGAAAACATGGGTGATGTGAAAAATAATGTGAGGCAAAGAATGTATATTTACCATTATTAATACTAAAATCTATTTGGAGAATGTTTAATTAAAAGTAAGAAAATTTGTAAATTCACGTGCAAAATCTTTTTATCCATGTTTTATACGCATTAAAATTTCTATTTTCATTATTTTATTAATTTTCAACCACACATTTTATAGTAAGAGTGATGAGAGAACGCATTTTTTTTAATTGATATGACGAGGAATCTGTAGCTGAAAAAAAGGAAAAGTTATTGATGTGGTGAAAAATATTATTTTATTGAAAAATGTTTGATTGAAAATGAGTAAAAGAATGAGAATGAAAAAAATAATGTGAGTCAAATAGGTGCTAAAATAATATTTTTCATCATATTAATAATTTTTCTTTCTTTTTCAACCATACATTCTCCATAAATCTACTATTTTAAAATACATTCTTCCAAAATAACGTGGTACAAACACACCATTTATTAAGAAAAAAATATAATTAAAAATAAATTTGAAAAATATTTAGAGAATCTGAGCACGAAATGGAACAAAAAACATGGCCATGTGGTGAGGGAGAGATTTGAGAAAGAAATGGGGTGGCTTGTCTTTATCTTTGTGTGCTGGGAAGCTACCTACGCATTATACGTGTGATGTCACTGGCCTTGGCCTCTGTGCAATATTTTCCATAGAAAATAAGTACATGTTTGTCAAAACTTATATTTTCTTTTTAAAATTGAAAAAACACTATACTTTATTACAAACTTATCATCTACATATTCTATAAAACACCTACTACTTACAATAAGCTTTTGCCAATTTGCACCAACTTAAAATACATTTACTAAGAGGATTCATTTGTCTTTACGAAATTTGTTGGCTCAAATTCTCGTCAATCCAGTGGTGCTAATAAATACTAGTAGATGTACATTTAGTTTGACATTCGACGTGGAGTTAAAAAATGATTGGATGGAAAACCGTTTATTTTTTTAAACTATTCAATGATGTATTGCCACGTAATACAATGTAAAAAATGATATAGAAGATGCTGATGTACATGTAGCAAAATTGGGTGCTAATAGAGTAAAATTTGCCGAATAAGCCCAATATCCCTGCTCAACCACGATAATGGGAATCGTAGTCTTATTGACTATTGAAGTTCAATGTGACAATCAATTGGACTTTGATGCTCGAAGTTGAATTATTGTCAAGCTTATAAATTTCTAAGGTAACAATTTAGCCACTGTTTGAGCCACATTATTTTTTAATTCTTATTCTTTTACTCATTTTCAACCACACATTCTTCAATAAAATAATATTTTCCATCATATTAATATTTTTTTCTTTTTTTTCAACTACATATTCTCCATCACATCAAACAAAAAATAATATATTTTTGAACTCAAAATGTGCACCAAACAGGGATAAATGTTGAATATTGACCCAAACTCATTGGTCTTCAAAGAGGAGAAAAAGAAAAGCTGAAGATTGAAAAGAAAATACGAAAATGAAACAAAGAGGAGTACAAAATGTACTGGCAATAAAATACTACAACGGGACAACAAAATTTGAAGGAGATAAATTACCACATGTTTGGTATACAGTATAAATCCAAACGAAAAGCTTACAGGTACAATATATTATTCTGGCGCCCCCCAATAGGGGGCTTCCACTTGTCAATTCGGTAAAACATTAGGTAAAAAATAGGTAGAAATAAAATTTTCCACTATTTTTATTTCCATAAAGTTACAAAAGGAATCAAAGCAAAAGAAAAAAGAATCCTATCATTATATGCAATATCTGATATAGACACTGGATACAAAATATACCTCATTATATGTTGATGCCATTATTCCGAAGGAAAATCAGTCCCCTAAGGGGTGCGTCTCTGGCTTCTGAAGTAGTTAAGAAGAGCCTGAGCCTGCAAGAACGAAAACCATTGAATATGAAATCTTAAAAATACGGACAAAAAATTTATCATCGCACCTTTTCTTTGGCTCTTATCGTCCCCGACAGTGACAACGCCACGAGTGGGGGAATAGCTCCTTCCAAGAGAGCCTCTTTGCAATATCTACCACTCTTAGTGCATAACTGCAGGAGAGAAGCAGCTGCATTCTCCTTAGCTCTAGCAGATCCCAGCTCAACAACTTCGACTAGGACAGGAATTCCCCCGTCCTGGCCAATTCTCATTCTCCCCTCATAAGTATTTGCAAGATTAGACAGAAGGGCAACTGCCTTATCAACCATCCCTACCGCAGGATCAATCAACTCTACAAGATACTTAATTGCACCTGCCTGCACAATTCGGATTTGGTTCTGGTGAAATTTTGACAAGTTAAAAAGAGCTTTCAGAGCATCTTTCTTGCCCCCTGGAGTTCCATTTGCAAGTAAATCAACTAGGGGTTTAATTGCCCTAGACCTGCCAATCTTGATTTTATTTTCTTCAATCTCCGAGAGACTAAAAAGGGTTGCAGCAGAGTTCTGCTTAGCTTCTACGCTCCCTGTCTCAAGAACATGAATCAGGGGTTCAATTGCATCAGCATTTGCAATTGCAGCCTTGTTTTTAACATTAATTGATAGGTTGAGGATAGCAGTAACGGCGTTTTCCTGTACAAGTGAGTCTGTGGAACGCAGTAGATTTACCAACAAGCTGATAGCTCCAGAATTAGCAATTAAAGTCCGATTATCTGTATCATGCTTAGCAAGTAACCGAAGTTCAGCTGTAGCATTTTTCTGTGCATCAAGGGAAGTATTCTTCAAGTCTTCAACCAGCTTCATAACTTGAGTTTCCACTTCCAGAAAATCAGTCCTCAATTCAACTGCAGGAGAAGAAACTACACTTGGAATAAATTTCTTTAACGCTTCGGCCCCAATTGTTTGGCAATGAGATACTGTCTCGAGCCGAGATGATAAGTCGGGCTCACTTGGTGGGGTTTCCAAGTCAGCAGCAGGTTGGGGCTCTGAAATAAGCTCTCCAGAAGCATCACTACAGTAGGCAGCATCCTGTAATGCCACGTCATTGCCATCACCAGGTGTTCCGTGCGATGAATTAAAATTTGAAAGTGTGCAGGCGGATAAACAGATCATGCCAGAAAACGACAGTTCCTCACCATGAGCGTTGCTCTCTCTAGATGGTGACATTGAGAGTTCATCTCCTGTGTTCAAACTTCTCTCTCCTGAGTGATCTGTTCTGTCTTCACAACATCTCATGGATATTCTTTCAATGTCCAAAGCATCGTTCTCATTTACGGCAGCTCCTGATAAAGAATTCTCTGACAATGAATGAGGATGAGATGCAGATGAAACTTCCCGCAGGAATCTATTAGATGAGATTGAACTCTTTAATGGAGAACTCAGAGACACGGTTGGATCAGTTGCGGTAGAATGATTGGCCTTCCTGGCCCCACTATAATTCTTGGGATCTGGCAGCTTCATGTTGTTTGACTCATGCCAATTTGCAATCACTCCCTTCACAATATTATTAGGAGTAAGACTGGTGTGAGATAGGGCTTGCCGTGTCTTTGGGCAAACAGTGAACCCAAGATCAATCCACTTCTGAATAAAAGCCCGCTCATAAGTTTGTCCAGATGCAATAATTACAGGGTCGACCATGAGTTCGAGTGAGAGAGGGCAAATGAAATAGGCAGGTATTGGTACTGGGTTACAGGTCTGGGAAAGTTTCACCATAACGAGGTGTTCATGCATGTGGATAATCAGAGCAATCATATGATCAATATGTTCAATTTCACCATGTTTTCCAGCATGTTCAGCAGTTTCTTTCAATTTCTCAAGGGCCACAGCCTCTATCAGAACTTCCTGATTTGACTTTAAGCTCAAGATATCAGCAAGTACTGCCAGGCTCTCTGAGCTGGCTCCAGCGCCCTCCATGTGATCCTTAATCGATTTCATGATTATTGATGATGTTCCTTCATGTCCCATATGCTTAATTTTCTGTACACGGTGCCACAATCACAAGTTAAAATTAATTTTAGACTGGAAAAATGTGGACAAATATAAATCACCGCTAGCTGTTACCTCGAGAGATGTAGAACTCAGTTCAGCAGCTAAGTATTGATCAGAAGATTTCAGCAACTCAGGAATTTCCAAACAGCAAGTTTCAATCTTTGTCATCAGAGATTCAACTTGTAAAACCTAATAGCAAGCAAACATCAGCAAGATGAAAATTAATTCAGCAGTACGTATGAAGCTCTATTCGAGTTAGCTTAAATAGATCACTGAAACCATCAAGGAATCATCCCAACCATTTACTCTATTTCTTTTGCTCTGTTTCAATTTTTGCATTTAGGCTGCATTAGAAAAGCTATATTTATAGCTAAAATTATAGATCTTATCACGTACAAAATAAAATTTACTCATCAGAGGTTGCCATTTTTCAAATATCTCTCTCAACTTGCCAACAGATTGGTTGAGTCCGGCTAATACTTTTTGAAGCATTTCATCAGAAGCAATTTCAGCATCAACAAACGCATCAAGTATCGGCTTTAGCAACTTTAATCTTTCTTCAATCTTTTGATGATATTTCTCAGCTGGTTCATATTTTATGCCTTCACAAGTCGCCAACTGAAAAAAACTATTGAAGTTGTTGAGAAGTGACTTCAGCAACGATATTTCCATCCCCTGGTACATCAAAACAACTACTTGTCTCAGTAAAGCAAGCCTAAGAGAAAATGGTTTAAAAGATATTCAAATGCAAACTATAGAAGTTTTAAAGAATCATTTTGCATGTCACGTCAAAATTTTTGTCAATAGTTCTAATTTAATACACGTGGATAAATGAGCAAAAGAACAGTAAACATGAGCGCACACTTGACAAGACATGAAAAATGGAAAAGAAAAAAGAACTAGAATTTGTGCACACCCTTTTGATATTCCAATTTGCAATATTGACGGTTCTTGACCGAAGTTCTGGGAAAACTAAGTAGAATTAATCAAATATTTCAACATTAAAAGAGAACCAGGCCCCAGGGTAAACAAACCGTTGAATGGATTATCAGTATTCTGACGCACAAATAAATTTTGCGTTCTAGAGTAAATCTTAATTTTTATTTTTTTTACATAAAAAAGAAAAGAATAGGGAAGTAAAAACAAATGGCGAGAATTAAACCAAGTAAACAATATCCTTATTCGTATTTTCTGAAGGTATTCAACTGGAAACAGTTTATGAGAGCTAGAGATCCAGTAAAACGTGAAGTGTATGATAAATAATAAAGCATGCAAACCTTCTAGTGCTCTATGGCGGTCCAAGCATATAGCCGGTTTTCTGAAAATTTATATCAATAACAATTATTAATTCTCATACACAGGAAAAGTCTAATGCAGTTGGCAGCAAGAGAAGAAGAATATTTAATTTGATCATTGGGAAAAACAAAAAGACAAACTATAGGTTTTTCTAACGAACAGTAGCATTCCCAGAAGGAATGACAACCCAGAGGCTGATTTTATTTATAAAATTGTGAAAAGAAGTGTTTAGATGTCATAGGACTTTATATCTAGTGATAACGATGACCCAAAAATTGTCAACCAATACGTCTTGCTAAAAAGGGAATACAATAAACTCAGGCTTAATTACCAAATAACAGCATTGACAATAACTCGTGAAAGATAACTATTCTTCTAGCCTGATTTTTCTGCATCACAAGTTTTAAGGAGATACTTAGCATAAAGATATCAAGCTTTACATAAATTCAATTATATCAATGATAAACAGCATCCAACATGATCGTGACATTTCAAACCCCAGCACCACAAGAGAGAATAACAATAGCAGTATCCAAAAATGAAGATCTTTTAGGTAATCATGCTAAAAAATCTGACTAGAACAACAATCATAATAATTCAACATCAGCTCGTAAGAATGAACTTTCTGTTGAAAATAGCACTACAATCTTACTGTACTTTATTCAATTAGATATAAGCAAGGTAATGAGAGAAGTCAGCATTCTCAGCTTTCCAGTCATTAGTAAGAGAGTTTTTTTCTAGTGACCTTTTTAAACGAAAATCATCAAGTAGAATTGGAGATAAGAGAATGGAGGTTGGGTATCATTTGCTGGTAGCATAAAACAAGGAAAGAAGACAAGTAGAAGATCATTTATTCAACAAAAATATTATTTGATTATTCATGAATACAGATGGGATAACTTGAAAAATATGACACTGAGACCCCTGTGTCTCTCACTACAACACTTCTTTTACTAAATCTAAGATAATTTCAGGCAACTCTCGTTGTTTCCTTATAATAAAATAAATTTCAACTAACAAAGTTCGTTTATCATAGCATATAATAGAAATTAAAATATAATTCGAAGCAAGAATATTAAGTAATATTCCATTTATTTTCTGGTTATCCAACTCATACAGAAATGCACAATGGGTTACATCTTGGTAGTCAAGAGTCACTTGTAAGTTATTTGTCTTTTTTTTTTTTCACCTGTTCCATTATACTCGGAAGGCAACTGGAAGAAGCTATTTAGCCTTCCCTCTCCAGCATAGAAACAAAATTGAAAAAGGAAATGAAGATACAGTGGAGTTATTAGCATTATTTATTGAATGCGAAGGAAGGCAAAGGGCACCGAGTAATGCAGTGTTTTATCATTGTGATCATCATAAGACAACACAGAATTATATGAAATCTACAGCATGTTCCATTCACACAATTATCATGAAACTGTAGCAACTCATTGTACTCCATCAGAAACATAGAGAAAACACATCATTCAAGCAAGACTAGATTCATCAGCCAGATCTCGTTGTTGATCCTATAATCCAACATTCATTGTTCCGTAAGTAAGTAAAGTGGGTTAATTGATTCCAACCACAAAGCATTTCCTTGTAGAAATTAGATATTACACTGATATTTAATTTGGAGGAAACAACGATCTCATTAGAATAATTTACGCTCCCATAACTAGACATACCAGTTTCGGGAACCCGTCAATTTCATTAATAATTCTACCCAAACAGTAAAGAAGTACAAAAAAACACAACTATCAAGCATAAGTACACCAAATCTTGTCTTTTTCCGCAAGTGTAGAACAACACATTTCCATACAAGCCTCATATTAAAAGAATCGACATGAAACCTTAAATTCTGTAATTTAAATTGAACACGAACATTCAGATTTGCACATATATAGGCATACATAAACTGAAGCCATTTATGCATTCAACTTTAAATTTAAAAAAAAAAATCAAAAGAAAATTACAGAGAGAAAGTAATTAGTACCTGAAACAACAATCTAAAAGGGTTTGGAGCTTGAATTTTGCGGAGGTTTCTCTTAGTCTTCGTCCTTCTGCTAATAAAAAATTGAATAGTAGTTCTAGGTCGTGTTTGGGGGGTTCAGAAAACGACATAGTTGAACCAGCTGAAAAACAAATACTTTTTCAATACAGCTTTAAATTTTTAATTTTTTTTTTTGTGGTACGACAACTTGAAAACTAGTAACCAGGTCTAACAAAACGCTACTCCTGCCCAGTAGAGCTGAATTAAAAAATTATAGGTCCATCAAGTCGAATCGAAACCGTTAATTTTCTTATCGATGTTAAATCCAAAAAATAAAAGATTGTTTCAAATGATAGAAAGGGTAAAATAGAAAAGTATATTCCTTTTTTACTTATCATCATGACGATGAAATATCGATGATATGTCAATCCATTATTCATTACAATTCTCTATCTTTTTACGCTCTCTCTCGTAAAAATTGAACTACTCAATCTCATTATTCCGTGCATTAACGATATTTCATTATTAGTGGGGCCAATGGGGTTCTTGGATCCACTTGGGACAATCTTTTTTATTAATAAATTCATTAGTTTTGACACTTCACTTTCCACACGCGTTTTTTCGGAACGTTTCCGTCTTAGATACTCTATTGGAAATAAAAGGTCACGCGCCCACAATAGTCGAATTCCTTAGCCCTTGTTTGACATCCAACTTTTTCTCATTCTTTTTCTCTTTTTTTATTTTAATTTCTATCAATAAAATAATATTATATATAAATAAAAAATTCTCATTACTTTTTAACTATACATTCTTCCGTCAATCATTATTCCAAATCAAATTCTTCTATAAAAATGGGTGTCAAATGCAACCAAGCTCTTTTGCCCTCTCTATTGGGAATAGCGATTTAGGGTTGTCAAAATTCATGATGCAAAACCCGTTTGATTCATCGTATTGATTGGGATTTGCTCACCCTTTTTGATCCTCGTTAAAATTTTAATATATTTTTCTTTCTTTTTAATTATACATTCTTTAATAAAATAATATTACACATAAATTAAAAAAATTCCTTCTTTTTAACCATACATTCTTCAAAAATTATTATTTTAAAATACATTATTCCAAAAACTCATTATAATGGGAGGCAAACAAGGGTGATGTTTCCAAATAAATGAAAAAAATTCTCAACGACCCCTAATGCTGTCTTTTTCGTTATCTTGTCCATAATTCCCTAATATAAATATATAAATAAACTTCATTCTAAATTATTTTGATTAATCTAGAACCGAAAGTAATATTGCATAAATTATGTGCAGTTACATTTAAAATGCATTTGTCTTGTTTGATAAGCAGGAAGTTAGGGATAAAAATTTAAACAAAAATCTTCACGTATTCAGTTAAAAATAATACAATTATACAGTATAATATTATTATTTATTTATTTGTTCCAAAAAGTTATCTCTAGTTAATTTGTGCGCTCAATCTCACTGAACTGGCTTCGCCATTGATAGTTAAAAACAAATACAGCAGACGGGAAGTTTTTATGTAACACTCAGGTATTTTCTTTTCATNATTCCCTAATATAAATATATAAATAAACTTCATTCTAAATTATTTTGATTAATCTAGAACCGAAAGTAATATTGCATAAATTATGTGCAGTTACATTTAAAATGCATTTGTCTTGTTTGATAAGCAGGAAGTTAGGGATAAAAATTTAAACAAAAATCTTCACGTATTCAGTTAAAAATAATACAATTATACAGTATAATATTATTATTTATTTATTTGTTCCAAAAAGTTATCTCTAGTTAATTTGTGCGCTCAATCTCACTGAACTGGCTTCGCCATTGATAGTTAAAAACAAATACAGCAGACGGGAAGTTTTTATGTAACACTCAGGTATTTTCTTTTCATATATATGAAATATAAAAAATTTCTTAGATCAAAGATAAAAATATATAATTAACTCTGAAAAATAAGAAAATTTATAGTCAAGTCCAAATTTTTTCACTTAAATCACTTGAGTCCTCAAATCAATTATTTTTTTATTTTTCTATCCGTACAGTTTCAATGAAAACAATCTTTAGGTACATTTATCATTATATAGGCAGAATATAATTTTGCAGCCTTAACTTACTCATGCTGTATTAGCAGAACTAACATTTGGTTACACGAGTAATAATCGAATTCCTACATAATTAATCATAATTTTCATATCTCGAAAGAAAAGAATCAAGCTTAGAGGATGACGAAACAAGGGGGAAAAAAAATACAAAATTGAAATTTTTTTCAATGTTGGAGCCAATCAAATTATCCAAGAATCGTTTCCCAATGACCCCTTGAATCAATCTTCATCATCAGAACAGTCAAATTTTATTTTTGTAGCCTTTGGAGCATTTGAATCAATTTCTCTGAAATGAGCACCGTATAATTTTGACTCCTGCATCAAGTAAGAACGCAGTGAATAGCAGCACAACACGGCCAGGAATATGATCAAACCAAGTCATAGAGACAAAATGTGTGCAAAATCAGGATGTACGTGAGATGAATGAATAGCAAGCAAAACAATCTTAAAAACCCACATGCAATAAAAGACCTTGGTGATATTATTCCAAGTCGATAAATTCATAGTCTGTTTACCCTCAACAATAAGGAACTCTTCGTTCAGCTTATACTTCAGAAACCCTGGTTCAGCCTCTTAAAAATGAGTAAAAAAATCGAACAACTCAAAAGGTTAGGTCCCTAAACAGCGCCTTGGTTTACACTTTACAGTTAATGGACGCAATTAAGGTCCTAACGTTCAGCCAGATGTTGATTTCTGGCTAGACAAAACATGTACATCGGAGTTGGACATCATTATTGGCACCTCCATTTAAGATTCTCAAAAATGAAACGATGTTGCAAGCATACTATTGCCGGAAGCATTATTGGCTTATCTGAGGATCAGATGATAGCTAACCTTACATTGCTCAAAGCACCGAATTATTATATGATACCTCACGGAGAAGATATTCTCACCTTTTTCTTCACGTGAGTCCCAAATTTTAGTAGGGCTTCAGGTACAACCTGCTGAGCTTCCTTGAGAACATTTATCAACTCCCCAGCAAGTCCCTACGAGAATTTAGTGTTTGTATTAATGTATAATTAATTATCTATTGTCTGAATATATAGCCAAATCAAGAAAAGTCAAACTAGTATTTACTAAAGATACAAAAATGCACCTTGTTTTCCTTAGTGAAGAAAGTGTGAGCCACCCCCTTCTTACCAGCACGTCCAGTCCTACCAATTCTGTGGACATAATCCTCTGTCGTGAGTGGAAAACTATAATTTATTACAACTTCGACATCAGGAATGTCCAATCCACGAGCAGCTACATCAGTGGCTATCTGCAGATACACAAAATCATCATTATAGAAAGCCAAGTTTGCTATCATAGCCAACTGCAGCAAAGATTAATCAGCAAGTAACCAGAGCTACAATATTATAAGAACAATCATAGGATTTAACATCATTTCACAAGATTCGAGATGAAAGATTTTGTCGTAAGCCTCTTTTTAATAGACAATAAACGTAGGGACTGCTACCTAAAAGTTTTTTAACCGTATCATCCATTTCGCCACAAGTATGTAGAAGCACAAAAGCTCTCAACTGATATTTCAGAGGTTACAATAAAAGCATGAAGATTAGCTCCAAAAATTGAAATCCTACCATCAATGTTAGGACAGCAAGTGAAAAACAATCATCACATTCACAAGGATTTAATGGTTATCACATTCAAAAGGATTTAACGGCAGCTGTTTGATAGCCATAGGAAAAACAATAACAGAGCAGGATCAGAATTTCTACTCTAGCAATGAAAATGCTGGACCTTGGCAGGTCAAATGCCAAGCCAACCCAGTTTTCTCTGGTAATTTCTATGACGACCGTACAAGTCTGCTTCTTTTTTTAATTATTTACTTAAACAACATATACTTCCCATGTTATTCACTTCCACCCATCATTGCATAAAAATGGGTTGGGTACTGTTTTGGCACCTGGACAAGAGTGTCTCAAGAAAACACAGAATGAAAATGCCAGCAGTAACACAATCAGCATGGATCAAACCATAATTATGTCCAGTGAAAACAACATATTTCAACTGGATGCCAACCATATAAGAAGGTGATAATCAGTCTGCAGTAGTAGATCGCACAGCAGTAGATCGCACAATCCAATACAACAGTCAACAAATTACAAAGCAAACAATTCTTTTTCTTGCAGGCTGCAAGAAGGGTGGGAAACATTTGATAGTTGATTGGAAAGTAAAACTAAAGAGGAGGTTGTGCAAAAACAACAACTCTTTAACAGGGAAGAACTCAAGAAATGAAATGGATCATATAACTAATCATCTACAAAGCAAGAAAAACATAGCAAAAGATGATAAAATGCTTAGAATCAACTCAGTCACATATTACTACTGGAACAATCTTTATTACCAAAAAAGGATAGATTCCTAAGTATACAGCAAAATATTAAATAATATCAAAAGAATTGCATACCATTAGAGGACAGGTTCCCTCCTTAAACAGTGACAGTGCCTCCGTACGTGCATGTTGTGCTTTGTCACCACTTATAGAAGCAACTTTCCAACCCCTGGGAACCAAAAAATTACAATGTTTTAAAAGCTATAAAAATTCATTCAAGGGATCAACAAGAATAAAACATATTTATTGAAAAATAAGTAAAGCTTTCTAACTTAATGGACATATTTTCAATGCGACTGCCAACTGTACAGAAAGAGCACAAGAAAACATAAAAAATTATGTGAAATTACCTTCTCTGAAGCATACTCTCAACACGAGATGCTTCCTTCTTGTATAAAACAAAAACCAATACTCTATTCCTGCCGAAAGTTGAAAACCCCGTATAAGCAGAAAATGAAAATATTTCCAAAAAGACTCACGGGATAATTCTTGACATATTCTTTGACCTTTAGGAACATGCCAAGTATCCAGACAACATATACACACAGCCACAAATCTCAAACAATTGGAAACAAAATTCACCCGGTTTTTTTAAATGGGAAAGTTGATGCTCTAACTAATAAGCATCGGCGAAGAAAGGCACTAAGGGCCCGTTTGGCAGGGCGTTTTCTTCTGCTTCTTGTAGAAAGAGCTACCTTAGGCCAACTTTCTCTAAAAGATTCCAAAAAATTGTTCAAATGGGTTCAAAATCAGCTTCTTAGTCTCATAAACAACTTCTGATTTTTCAAAAGCCATGCCAAATGGACACGAAAATGATTTTCCCAAGAAATAATATCATTCCAATAAATACAAAAAGTTACAAAACTATTAAAAGAAAATCTTGGTACTATTATTGAATTTGGCAGATCGAAATCCATTATTAAAGAATCAAGCAGCATATCAATTTACAGATAGTATTAGTTAGAGACACAGTGCTTCATTGTTCTTGCATAATTCACAACGCCATCGTCACCTTACGGTGCAAATGGGAGAAAAGTTTGAATTCAGAGCGAGTATTGGGATCTGTTTGGGTACTTGAAAATTTAGTTAATTCAGCTCAAACCTAGAATTATCAATTAATTCCTGATTAAAAAAACTATATTATACTTATCTGGATCAATAGATTTTATTCTTCTGCATAATATAGAAAAAACTGTTAAAATTTGCGCTTACAATTCTTTCATGTGAATAAAAAGCTTATGATTCACTAGTGGATCCTCCATTTTTAGTTGTTTGCGTGTTTTTCAAATGCGTTTGTACAAAAAGCTGTGAAGGTTCTCATTTCAAGATGGCATGTCCTTGGTTTGCGAAAAATTTAGGCTTTACCCAAAAACATAAATAAGGCTGGACCATTTTAAGCCTTGCATCTCACTTGCCAAACTATATAGCTGGTATCAGCTGCATACTTGCACTCAGTAATCCCAGATACTCGGTCAACCAAACAATTCCTAAAGACAAGAAATCAAGTTTATAATATATCAGCAACATATACCGTCTGGACTTATGGTACTTTTCTAGCAAGCACTGCAATCGTTCATCACGCGCTCGGTCATCTAAAACCTACAATTTAAAGGAAAGTAGAAACTTGTTAATCAATGAAAATTAATATCCATTTTATATTGAGAAAATAAAATCGACGCTAGTCGTTCATAAATATAATGACCAGCTATACCTCCACTATTTGCATGACGTCGTGGTTGGCAGCTAAATCCTCTGAACCAACAACCACCTGAAACATATTCATTTACAATTTAGAAATGAAGATGAAGATGGTGGAAGAAGGCTCACGGTAAAGGTACTCCCCCAAATAAACCACACCTTAACAGGGCAGGGATCCATGAATTCTTGGGCTAATTGATGGACAGCTGGAGGCCATGTTGCACTGAACATTACCATCTGACGAACTGCATCGTATGTGACATTTGAATTACATGTCCCAAATTAGTTGCACTTAGTGCTATAATGAGTTATAACATAAGTAGCAACAATGAAAGTCTATGGACATTTACATTGAACATTATACTAATATGAAATTTGATAGAGAATTGCCAATCCAAATACTCAAGCAAAATAGATCTAGCCAAGTAAAAAATATACAAACATTAGTGCACTTAATACTACAATTAGATGTAATAGCAAGTGGCAACAGTAAGGCTAGGGACATTTACCTTATATAATGGTTATACTAACAACAAAAAATCAATATAGGATCTCCAGCGCAAATATTCGAGCAAAATAAACATAGCCAAAATCTTAGACAAAACAACGAGATTCTACTGTAACAAAACAGAGATTGTGTAGAGAGAGAGAAAAAAAAAACAAAAAAGAAGAAGAAGAAGAAGAGGGACCTGTCTAATGACAAGTTGAGACCTTCGGAAACTACAAAACTATGAATAGCAATAAAATCTGAAATATTTTTCAATGTTCCATATCATACCATTGTTCGTTTGACTTAGTATTGAGCGAACCTCAGGTTCAAATCCCATGTCAAGCATTCGATCAGCTTCATCTAGGACCTAAGGATAAAATCATGGTTAAAAAATCTGCAAGTCAAATATTTTATACAAGCAAAAAAATGAACTCGTTATCATCAAGAAAGTTGAAAACAGAGGAAACACATTATAGGGTTAGAAAATGAGAGCATGTTTTGGAATTTGGACAAGTAATTTATCGATATTCCACATAATGATTAATATTAAAACTCAAGACCAAGATGAAAAAATAACCACGAAACAAAGAGAGAGAGAGAGAGAGAGAATGAATATTTATACTTACCACAAAAGACACCTCCTTCAGGTGGCACACTCCCATTTCAATCAAGTCCTTCAAACGGCCAGGTGTTCCAATAACAATGTCCTGAGATAGATAAAGAGGCAGACGCGAGTTACAGTCTTACAGGTGTACTTTAGTTCAAGCAAATTCATACCCGTGTTGGTTGGGAATATGCAAAACATCAAATAAATTTATTATAATGAACTGACTAATCGATCGTGAATACTAATTTTATTAACACATTTTTGCACCAGAACAATCATGTCACGGGTACCATGAAACTAAGGTTTGACGACAAGATGTTCAACATTCCAATCAATAATCATGTTGATTATTGAAAATTAAGGTAGAATGCATCTTTTAATCTTAAACTGAAAATTATTCTACTGTTAAATAATTAAGTGAAAGAGAATATTAGGGTTCGTTTGATTGC
>CAIGRL010145660.1:0-11025 GCA_903798325.1 Fraxinus xanthoxyloides
AGAAAATATTATCACTTTAATGGACAATTTCGATAAAAAAAGAAGTCAAACGGATTTCAAACTTTCAACATTTTCCATGGAAAATTATACCAATCAAACACACTTAATTACAATTCCCTGTAAAACAAGTTATAGGCAAATATTTTCCTTGGAATTCATTTTCTTTCCACCCTATTTTCCATGGTGCAATCAAACGGACCCTAAATAAATGTTATCAAACTACTTCAACCTACAGAAAATTGGTCAAATTAAAGTTAGACATTTGGGATTTGACTGAACATTATTTGGAACCTCGACCTCTACTGCAAATTTTCTTTTTATAGATGGGTGAAATTGAGACTTGAATTATCGAAGGTTGTATCCAAAATTACTCGTCCCTGATTAATAGGAATTAAAATCTAGATTTTAGTTTAAATTAAAGTCAATAATAAATTTCAACCACACATTTCATGAATCACACAACTTTTCAATTATACATTTTATCTTGCTACCAAAATCTGTTAAATATCTGATATTAATCTAGATTTTAGTTTAAATTAAAGTCAACAATAAATTTAAATCACATATTTCATGGATCACACAACTTTTCATTATACATTTCATGAACTTCTATTAAAATCTATTAAATATCTGATTTTAATCTAGATTTTAGTTTAAATTAAAGTCAATAATAAATTTCAACAACATATTTCATGGATCGCACAACTTTTCAATTATATATTTTATTAACTTTTATCAAAATCTATTAAGGATTTTAATCCCATCAAAAAGGATAAATTCTAAGGAGTGTGACTTTTGATTTTGCTGAAAAATGAAATCAGTAAACTAGATTATTGGGATGTGATATGATACCAACTAGTCGGTTTTAGATTTCCCTTTTTGACATTTTTTTCTTAGTTTAGGAGTGATTATAGCATATCTTTTATTCTTTTAAAATTTATTTTTACGTAGTTATTTTAAATTAAACATTCACACAGATACGGTAACATATTTTATACATAAGTTCAAATTCTTTTTACTTTTTAATCATACATTCTTCAAAAATTGATTATTCAAAACAATATTTTTCCCAAAAAAAAAAAAGAGGCCACGAAACATGGGCTTAACTAGATTCACACCATTTATACTTCATACAAAACATTAAGAAAGAGCTGAGAAAAATAAGTTAGCAAATAGAGAAAATGTTTATAAAGCATGTGTTAGGCACCCATTTTTTGAAAATTATAAATTTTGGAATAGTGATTGATGGAAGATTGCGTTGTTGAAAAGTAATGAAAAATTTTAAATTTGTGTGTAATATTTTTTGGAGAATATGTGGTTATAATTAAGAAAGAGAATTTTTTTTTTTTAAAAAAAAAAGATTTAATGGGTGTCAAGATGAGAGTAGCCTAATAATGAATGTACGTAGTTACCGTACCATCGATAAAGAATAAGATTGTGTTTGAGTCACATTATTTTGAAAAAATATATTTTAGAATAGTAGATTGATGAAAAATGCGTGATTGAAAAAGAAGGAAAAGTTATTGATGTGACTAAAAATATTATTTTACTGAAGAACGTATTGTTAAAAATGAGTAGAATAATGAGAATGTAAATTTTAATGTGTACCAAACAAGAGTTAAATAAAAAAAAAAACTCCCTGCCCTCCTGCCTGTCACTGTCAGATGATGGTGACTTTCAAAAAATTTACACACATTGAAATTCAAGATTAATAACCAGCCTTTAACATTAAGCCCCTCTTGATGATATATATTTTTCAGAAAAATATTATTTTAAATAGTAATTTTTTTAAGGATGTGTAATTAAAAATTTGGAAAATTTTTGAATTTACGTATAGAATATTTTATTTTGTGATTGTATGATTGAAATGAGGGTATAAAAAAAGAATTTTGAAAGAATGAAAGACAAACATTAGTTATAACTCTTCACGTGAATAATAAAATTTGAATATATTTAACATGTTACAAAATATAGCTGATATGGATTATGATTATACTTAGTTCTACGAGAATCAAACCTCATCTAAGGTGGTTTAATTATCCCTCAAGGCCCCAACTGTTAGAGTTGGAAGTGTAGAGAGGTAGGATTTGAAGTCTAGCCTTAAATTCACAACTCGGAAGCAAAACTGCCTCAAAGAACTAGCACCACTTTCATTTCACCAACATGCTTAAAAGCATCAACACTTGTCTTCGAGAAAATAAACCATATATTAATCATAAAGCTCCATTTGATTCCCATTAAAAATCTCATTCTCATTCTTCTACTCATTTTCAACCACACATTCTTCAATAAAATAATATTTTTTATCATATCAATGACTTTTCCTTCTTTTTCAACAACATATTCCTCATGACATTACTTCAAAAAAATGCATTCTCTCATTTTAATATGCACCAAACACACTCATAAAATTCTTTTAAAAATTAATTTTCAAACAAAAACTAATAGTAGCTTTCTTAGAAAGATTTTGTACAGAAAGCAAAAACAAAAGTGTTGGAAGAAAACGAGTTGTCCATGTGGATTGACCCGATCGGATTTGAATAGGATGATTTTTTGGAGGGAGGAGTTAAACCTTCAACCATATATATAACTAACATTATACAGCAAACAATACATGTTCAAAAATTCGGGTTCCTTCAAAGGGTAAAAAATAGATGAGAGTGGAGGCTTGTTTTATGGAAATATAACATCTCAAATTGGGTTCTTGAATTGTGGCTATCAAATTCATTCATATGTGATCAAGTTTTTGACCAAAGAGTGAGTAGAAGACAGTGTGGAAAACAAGCAATCAAAAGGCAAGTGATTCAATCTCGTTTTGAAATTTTAAAGTAAGTTTTACAATTTAGAATTCAGTTAAAAGCATACAAACATGTTTTACAATGGTATCANAATGGTTTAGAATAATCGAAATGCATGAATTTTGTTTTCTTCTTAAAGCTTAATGTCGATAATGGCAATTTTTTGTATAGTCCATATAAATTTATGAAATTTATACCACATGTTCATGATGTTATGTAGAACATATCTGAAAAATTTCACTTCGTTTGGATTTATATTTTGAGAGAAAACTTGAGCCCTAGTTGAGAAAATCAAAACTTCATCGCATGATAACTTCTCGCACTTTAAGTTTCGTGCTATCCATTTGGTATGGACGGATAGATCTTCTCAAAACCTTTCCAACAGTATAAAGGACATTAATTTTGGCTTAAAATTGAAGAAGTTATAACCTTCCAAAGTTTTGATTGAAATTTAAAAAAATTACCCGTTTTGAAGATGAATAGTGACGATGAACAGTAAAGAATTGTTGCATGGATGTGGTTGTATTCCAAATGCAATTTGAAAAATGGAACGTTGATCCCAAACTATTTTTTGAATTTTGATTATTCAAAATACAATTCGAAAAATTGCATGTTGGTCCCAAACTATTTTTTGAATGTTGATTATTCCAAATGCAATTTGAAAAATTGCATGTTGGTCCCAAGACTATTTTTGGATGTTGTTTATTCCAATAACAATTTGAAAAGTTGCAAATTGGTCCCTCAAATATTCTTTTTTTTTCTTTATGCAATTAAAATAATTTTCAGTTAATCAAATATATTTTTATTTATTTATTATTGAAATAAATTTATAAAAGGCATTAAAATATTTTGATTTAATTCTGATTTTTTGTATAAAATCAAGAATATTTATTAAGTGGTATTTGACAGTGAGAGTTATTTTCTGAAGTACTCTCATTTTAAAAAAAACGAAAAATACTTCAAAAGTGTTTGAAATACACATTTTATATATATTCATGAGTGGTATGGATCTTGATTAGGTTATGTGATCCATTATGTCTAGTTTTTCAATTTTTGTGCTTGATCAGATATGACTGAATCAACGCGTACTTTTATCATCCTTAGAGGAGAAACTTAATACAACGCATAAAATATCTCAAAACAATGCATCGAGAAGTGATGCATTTGGGACAACGTATATGTGAGGTCAAGAGTATGTATCATCTAATGAGGCACTTCCTAAACATTCGCATGATATTGCTATTGAAGTTCTGAAGAATTCACCACCTCTATGCTACAGCTATTTGATCGGGATTTTGATTAGGAAATGAAATTCGGAAAATGAGAATTTTATAATTAATTTAGATGTGTATGGTTAGTTCAAATTGTTGAACTATATCTATGTGAAGTTTTATTTTTTTTCATATTTATTAGTTGTTTAAAAAGGTGTAATATGATCGCATGTACATATTTGACATTTTGAGATTTATATGTATGTTTCACATTTATCACATATAGTCAAAATGTCATGCTTATATTGTACATGATTAATTATTTAATCTAGTGGAAGTTCTAAGGTTAAAAGAGTTTTAAGTAATTCTGACCTAGAACCTATGATTTTCCACTATAAAATTAATTTTGTGATAATGTAACATTAGGATAATGGACGATAATTGGGAATTTAGTGAACTTTCGACTCCATGTATAGTGTGAAATTATCATAAAGCTTAATTTGCATGATTGCAAAATAATATGTGTGCATAAATAGACATTTATATGATTGTCTCTAAAATTTTGACAGACCATGACATCTAAGAATATTATAGCTGACCTTAATAAAGGTGACAAATTGAATGGCGATAACTATAACACTTGACGTCATAAAATTTGGTATGTATTGGAGGAACATGGTTGCCTTGAGGACATTAACCACCTTACCAAACATGGAAAAATAAAGATTTCACTACTCGTGCAATTTTAGTAAGTTTCGTGGTGGACGATCTCATTCATGAATGTGAACAGTTCCTGACCGCTCATGACATTTGAGAGAGAAATATGGTTGTACTAGTGTGACAAAACTCTAATAACTGACTATAAAGTTTAATACTTACAAAAAACTTCCTAATCACAACACCACACAGCATGTTAGGATCATATCTACTATGATTAGGGAGTTGAAATCGACTGATCACATACTCTCTAATGAGCAACAAGTTCGGTCTTTGATCCGCTCCCTCTTGATAATTGAAAACATTTGAAAGCCAATATGACTCATAATGATAGTATCAAAACATTTGCTGATGTTGCTCGCCATGTGGAACTAGAGGATGAGGGCCTGGCGGGTAAATCTCTGGGACATGCTTTTGTAACTAAATCTAGTTCTAGAAAAGCTTCGGGTTTTAAGCGTAACAATAACCAGTTCAAAGGCGGGAAATTGAAGGGAAAAGAAACTGGATAGGGACCTAAAAAGAACAAACTCAAGAGCAACAAGGGTAAATGGTTTGGAAAGAAGAAAGATAAGAGCAAGCTAAAATACTTTAACTGTCAAGTGTTGGGTCAATTTGCTTAGGAATGCCTTGAGCCAAAAAGGTAACTTTTACAAATTCTTCTTTTAGTGTCGCTTATGTTTCAAGCACTGTTACCTTAACTAAATCTTATCGTATGTGAATTGTAGACTCAGGAGCAACATACCATGTAACCAGGGATTGAGAAGCACTTGTGGAGTTCCATCGATTTCTAGTTGGTACAAAGTGGATATACGTCGGCAACGATGATAGAGTGGAGGTGAAAGGGATCAGTATATGCAAGTTACATTTGTGTGGCGACAATACTATTCTCCTTTATGATGTCATGTTTGCACCAGGGATACGAATAAACTTAATTTTCATTGTTCTTTTAAGATAAGGTTTCAGTTTGAACTTTTGTGGTAAATATGTTCGTATAAACAATGATAATATATTTTATGGATCCGAACATGCAGAAAGTGGTTTTGTAGAGTTGGATTATGATCCAAACACTTATAATTATTATGTTGATCGTTGTTTTTCTATGAACATGTCTTCTTTTTCTAAAGATTTGAATGTTAATACATCTTTATAGTATGCTAGATTAGAACATATTGGGCAAGAGAGAATGAATAGGTTAGCTAAAGAAAGCTTGCTAGGTTCAATCTCTTAAGGTTTCGTTACTTACTTGTGAACATTGCCTAATCAGAAAAACAACACGAAAATCATTCGATAAAGCCTTAGAAGTCGAATTTCCATTGCAATTAGTCTACTCAGATATATGTGGCCCTATGAATGTGAGGGAAAGACATGTAACCTCTTATTTCATTACTTTTATAGACGATTTCACGCGGTATAGTTATGTCTATTTAATTTTTAATAAGTTTAAGGCATTATAATGCTTTAGACGATATTTAAATGTGATAGAAAATCAAATAAATAGAAAGGTAAAAGCCTTAAGAACTGATCAATGGCATGAATATTTATCTAAAGAGTTTAAAGAACTACGTAACGATAAGGGAATCATTAGACAGTTATCTATTCCCAATACACCTCAACAACATGGTGTTACTAAGAGGAGAAATAGAACATTGCTAGAAATGTTGAGGTCCATGATGGCACAAGGTAACTTACCTATTTCCTATTGGGGGGATGCTTTGTTAACTGCGACCTATATTTTGAATAGAGTTCCCTCTAAATCGGTACCTACTACATCATATCAGCTTTGGACAGGTAGATCCCCCTGATTTGATTTCTTTTAGATCCTGGGGATCAACTGCCTATATCCATGATTCCTCAAGCAAGTTTGGAAAATTGGGTCCGCGAGGTAACTCAGATATTATCATGTGATGTGACGTTTCTTGAGAATGATTTTCCTAGTAAGGGAGAATTTAAAACGAGAGAACCATTGTATGAATTAGATGATAGATTTGTACTTGATGGATCAACTGAGGTGCAAGAGGAAGCATTACCACATGTTGATCGAAATGGGATCAATTTATGTCCAACTCCAAGTGATAATGTCACAGATGAGCTTTCACTTCGTAAGAGTACTAAAAAAAGTATGTTAAAATGTCATTTCATTGAAGGGTAAGTTTTCCTAGTATCTCCAAAAAATGATGAAGAACCAAAATCAGTATAAAAAGCTCTATCATGCCCTGAAAAGGAAAAGTGGAAGAATGAATGGAAGAAAAGATACTCTACGAAATTGAATCAAGTCTGGGACTTGGTTGATCTTCCATCTGGTCGAAAAGCCATTGGGAATAAATGGGTTCTCAAAATAAAGCGAAGAGCTGATGGGACTATAGAGGGGTATAAGACTCGCTTGGTGACAAAGGGTTATACTCAACATGAGGATATAAATTATGAAGAGACATTTTCACCAGTAGTGAGATTTATTTCAATTTGCCTACTCTTAGTTATTGTGACACGTTTAGATTTAGAATTATATCAAATGGACGTAAAGACTGTCTTTCTCAATGGAGAATTGGATGAAAAATCTACATGCAACAACCAGTAGATTTCATTAAAATTGGCAAAGAGAATAAAGTTTGTAAATTGAATAGATCAATCTATAGCCTAAAGCAGTCTTCTAGACAATGGTACTTGAGATTTAACAAAGCTGTTATCTCGTATAATTTTGTCATGATGGACGAAGATCACTATATATATTTGAAAAAGCCCAATGAGAGCTTTGTAATTTTATCTCTTTACGTAGATGATATCTTACTAGCTGGAAATGATAAGTAGTATATTAAAATCATTAAGAAATGATCCTCCTCATGAGAAGTAGATTACATATTAGGTGTTAAAATCTATAGAGATCGTTCGAAGAGGTGTCTTGCTCTGTCACAAAAGCCATATATAAAGAAAATTCTTAAACTTTTCAAAATGGAGAATTGCAATCTCATATGTATCGAAAGATGAAAGTCTAAGTCTTCGTATGTGTCCTAAAACCTCTTGAGAAAAAAGAAGAAATGTCGAGATTTCTATACTCTAGTGCAGTTGGGAGTTTGATGTACGTTATGATGTGTACTCGCCCCGATATCTGTTATGCCATAGGTCTAGTCAGCAGATATCAATCTAATCCCGAAAGAGAGCATTGGAAAACTATTAAGAAGATATTGAGAAAACTGAAGGGTACTACTAATTACTCTTTATGTTATCAAGGAAATGATTTGTGCTTAAAAGGATACAATGATGCTGAATGGGGTAGAGATCTAAATGAGTGCAAATCAACTTTGGGATATGTATTTTTGCTTAATAATGACGCCATCTCTTGGAGTAGCAAGAAACAGACATGCATTTCCTTGTTCACAATGGAAACATAACTCGTATGATGTACTTCAGTGGTACAAGAAGCTATTTGGTTAAGGAGATTCTTACAGCATCTAAGAGTTCTTAGTGGTGATGTGAAACCTATATTGATTTATTGTGATAGTCAGATAGCTATTGCATATACGAATGATCCTGAGTATCTAACCAAACACATTGATACAAAATATAATTTTGTTAGAGACATCATAGGAAAGAAGGAAGTGAGTATGCAGTATATTTCTACGCACCAAATGGTAGCTGATCCATTCACAAAACCTATCCCCTAGAGATATTTTTATGACTCGTGTTAAATCTTTGGGATTACATAGAATTTGAACTATATACTATGTAAACTTTTCATATAAATCCACTAATGAACAATATTTGAGTTTATATGTTAAGAGTAATCTTCTGTCTTGATTTTTAGATTACTATTTAATATGTACACATAAAGTATGTTAAAGAGGTTGAGATTTGTTAACTCACATAAACAATCGACTCAGACACTTTGAGGTGTGCTGAGATGAGATACATTGATCATATTGTGTACATGATCCAATTGTCTTGATGAGAAATCAACATGAGATTACAACAAGTAATTGGTATGAATTTTTCTTTTTTCTATCCATAAAACTTGTTCTATAGTCAGATCGAGTTCTCAATTGGAATTGTACAGATGAATAAAGATAAAGAGAACTCATGTTCGATATCGAGGAATATCTGAACTATGATCTGTACGGTGTATTTTATTTGTAAGATTAGACATACGCCCCAAGAAAGAAAGAAAATATCGTAACACGTGTTTCATATCACGTGTATTTTAACGACCAATGAGAAATGAAAGAATTGATCCTTCCTTCTTCATTGTATGAGTCTCCGAAGTATTTATGAACTCAAATTTTATACCCTTATAACTTTTTACTGTTTCTCAAAATTTTATTTCAATGTTGCTACTTTAATTGTTGCCAATAACTATGGTTGATTAGATTTGATGGGACATGTCTGGGAAAGTAGCTGATTTGAAATTAAGGGATTCAAGTAGGAAGAAAGACTATTTTATCCCACACTCCAGTTTGTATTCACCAGCCGAACAATTATGTTAACTAATTTGAGTTTTGTAACATAATTGTGAATACAATATATATGAGAAAGTTGAGTATGTTCTTAGGTTTATTGAGGGATTAGAGATATTCGAACTGGTGTTACAAAATATGTCGGAGTATATATTTCCTCATGTAAAGCTGCTATATATTCCTAACGGGTGTATAGTATTGTGTGCTCTTAACTTAACTCGTTGGTCGCACGATCCATTTACCCATATGAATTTGGAGATGTTGAGATAAATATAATTGAGATTATATTAAAATCGGGTCAAACCCACCATGTGCAAGTAAGAGATGTTGGAAGAAAACGGGTCGCCTCTGTGGATTGACCCGACCCGATTTTGTATAAGATGATTTTTTGGATGGATGATTTAATTTTGAGTTTAAAATTTAACCGCTCATCTCCCTCAACCATATACATAACTTCAATTATACAACAAATAATATACACTGACAGATTGAGAGGGGGGCTATAGCCTAGCCTTGCTCCAGCCCAAAGGAATTTGATTTGTTAAAAAATAGAAAATTTAGCTCAGATTTATGATGAAAATCAGAAAGAATAAAAATTTAGAAGCCCCAAAATTAATTTTAGCCCACCTAACTTCATTCCCATCCCAAGCCCAATGTTCAATTATTCAAATTTAGTTTAAGACTCTACAACAATTACATATTTACTTTATTCATATTCATGATACACAAATTACTCGTAACCAAATAAGATATTTTATTTCACACACAAATATTATAACTAAGTTTAAAGAGTTCACTTATAATCAAATTAATTTATTATATAAAAAATATTTTTTATTGATTAAAGATAAATGACTTATTTAAACAATATGAAATGTCACGTGTTAAACTAAACTTAGAAGTAATTATTTTTTTTTAATGTACTTTTCATATATTACTTATTTGTACTTGTGAGTTTAAAATTTATTTATTTCAATTATGAAATGAATGTTATTATCAAAATAAGTAATATGCTATATATTTAATTTTATTAATTAAAAATATATTTGTTAAAACTTTGCTACGAGTGTTCAAAAATAAATTCTGACACATTATTATGAATGTCATGAATTTAACCGTTTAAACTAAACTTGGCGTGGTATAAAGCATCTTTTATGGTACGAGTTCATTGAAAAAAAATAAAAAAATCAGCCTACCATAGCATATTTTTCTGGCTCCGCCCCTAACAATATATGTGCAAAAATACGGGTTCCTTCAAAGGGTAAAAAGTAGACGAGAGTGGAGGTTTGATTTATGGAAATATAACATCTCAAATTGGGTTCTTGGATTGTGGCTATCAAATTCATTCCATTGTGATCGAGTTTTTCACCAAGGAGTGAGTAAAAGACAATGTGGAAAACAAGCAATCAAAAGAAAAAGCATGCAAGCATGTTTTACAAAAAGTCATACTATGGCAACAACGGTATGAGAAATCTTATTCAAAATTATCAGAACTAAAGAAAGTAATACCAAATTGGCATTTAAACCTTCTTGTAATCCCGTGGAGTCGCTGTCTCGGTATTCTTTTAGCCACCCAAGGAATATCAAGTAGAATTTAACGAAAATAAAAATAAAAATCAAAGATCAGCTCAAGAGTGACACATAATTTCTTCTTCATAGTGTTCAAAAGATTCTATTCGCATGACATGTTCGTTAATACATTGTCGACCTTAAGAAAAAATGGGCCATAACCCAAACGCAGTTATTGAGGCCTTGGATTATTGGAATTCAATATTTGTAACAACACACTACGAGAATGTTTACCAATTAAAAAAATATTTATATTAACAATTACTTATTTTCTTATAAGTAAAC
>CAIGRL010145677.1:0-13578 GCA_903798325.1 Fraxinus xanthoxyloides
TATATGGTTTCAATATGTGTTCTATTACTTGTCAATGCATTTATCATGTTTGTATCTTTCCTCAAGAGATAGAAGAGTTACATGAGGGGAATAGATTTAATAGCTATCGAGAGAAACTTTCAATTAAATTAGGAACACTGACCAACATGAATGATTTCAAATTGTTACTTTAATTGTTACACTGAAAATGGAATAATAAAGGGGATTCGATATCTTAGCAATGCATCTCAAATATTTAAAAAACATGTTTACTTACTTTGATTAGTTTAATTGAAAATTTTAGTATTAGTATAGAAATCTATTTGCTGTTTGACTAAAGTTGCAATTAATTTTAACTCGATCAAACATGTAATTCTCATGGGTTCGACACTTTATTTACTACTTTATTATTTGTTCATGATTCCGTTCATTTGTGGGAAATCAAACCATCATTTTGCTTGCTCTTCGCTGCATCAAAATGTCTCTAGACAACCCTTTTTCAAAGAAAAAACCAAGCAATTACTTTTAGGACAATATTCAATCAGATGAATAGATTTCTTAATGGACGCAAGGAATCGTAAACTGATTCAATTGGACGAAGGAAATCATTTGTATACAAAGGATCCAAAAATAAGCTAGCTCAATGGGATGACGAATTAAATGTTCGTACCTCCAATTGGCACATGACCTAAAAATCAGTCAATTTACAAACCTTCATGCATATCTAGATATATTCATGGGCGGACCCATTAAGGCCAGTGGGGATCCACTGAGCCTTTGTTTTTTACATTTACAAAGTAGTCCTTTTAATTTTTTAATCCATAATTTTAAGTTTTTAACTCATAATTTTTACATTATTTTTTCTCGCTCCCACTAAATCACATTCCTGGGTCCGCCCCTGAACTCCAATTTCTTTCTTTGTTTGGTGCTTCTTTTCAATAATAAGATATTGAGAAACTAAAGATAAAATGAAGATTATATTATATGCAAATAACCAAATCTAAAGGGTGATTGAAATGAGATAAATACCCCAACTAAAATAAGCAACTTAAGATACATGCTATACCCTAACATTTCCAACATACCTGGAAATACAGCTTACTTAGGCCTGTAGTTTTGGATTCTACCGTTCACATAAACTGAAAAAAAAAAAAAAAATATGAAGTTTTTACATGAAATGACTTAATTTAAGCAAAATCCATCCAATGGTCGATCATGCAACATAGCTTCCATTGCAGCGTATCACGATTGACACCGGGAAAATCCATGACCTGAAAAAATAGGGCATGAAACAAAAAAAAAAAAAGGATCATCCAGTTCATTATCATTAATTATGTGATTATAACAACCAATTTCTTCACCTCGGATTGGATCATATAATGTGACCTGCCCTCAGCTTTGGTGCAAATACAGCTGATGATATTCAGACCTTCTTCTAACAGTATTTGCAGCAAGCCTGACAGGGGAAACCCTTCCATGGTGAAATCTCCTGATATCGAAACCTCAATACCAAAAGTGCATGATTTTACTGTTACTTTAACAGGTAAAGTTTTGCTCCAGCTTCCAGTTTTGAAGTTTTGTTTATTCCGAAATTTCTTCAGTTTATCCCTCTTCATTTCCAATTCCTCCATATTATTCTTCAGGTATCTTATATAACTTCCTGCCTCGTGAATATGATCTGAGATGGAACGCTTACCCTGGAAAAGGAGAACATATTAGCATCATAAATTTAGACAAATACTATACAAAGAGAAAATATTAGTTACTCAGTTCCCTTATATTATTTTGCAGGCATATTCTACAATTTGCAGCCTCCTAAATATGATGGGATATGGAACCCTTGTCCTAGTAAAAGAGATTTAATTCATTGACTATACAAGTGCAAATATAATTTCTAATTTACAAAATTTTGTATATGAATTTTTTTTTTTTATCTATTTAAAACAAATTTTCTATTTTTACGGTACTTTTTCTTTTGTGCGAACTGAAAGTACATTTTGCGTTATTATTCTTTATTTTTGACCATATCTGTTATAATGTCTTCTTCACAAAAGTTTAAGGTGGACTTCTAGAATTTTATTGGAGACTTGAAGTCTCTGGCACCAAAAGATGAGGTCTCCATTGTTGCAACAGAGATTGTTACTATCTTGGATGGATCTTGAACAGTTGAGACTAATACCTTTAGGAGAAATGATGTGAAGATTAAGGTGGACTTGTGGAATTTTATTGGAGGCTTTAAGTCTCTCGTTCCAAGAGATGAGGACTGTGTTGCTGTAACAGATATGTGCTACTATCTTGGACAGTTGAGACTAATATCTTGGAAAAATGAACTTGATGAGATTGCTTAGAGTTCTATTTTTCTTCATTTGTAAGATTGATTAGAAAAGTATATGAAACTACTATTGCTCACACACTTTAGAAGAAATTAGAAAATCTTTATTTGACAAGGACCATGCAAAATGACCAGGACCATGCAAAATAAATGCTGTTAAGACTCTTCTATACTTTAGATTTGATACATCCTCACATTTGGAAGAAACATTGACAGGTTCACTAAATTATTCAAGACTTAATTGTGATGAAAAAATTGTCTGATGATCAACATGTTGTTTTCCTTTTTATTTCTTTAGGAAATGGATATGAAGAACTCAGAAATGCTTTATAACATGGAAAAGTTGAACTAAAAGTACACATTGTCATTTCAGCCTTAAGAAATAAAAGAACTTGAGTTAAAAGTAGACCTTAAAGAGAATAACACTGGTGGCGATTGGTTGTGGAAAGAAAAAGAAAAAGGTCCAAAATATAAGAATAAGAACAAAAATAAAATAACAGAAAGTGTTGGGGTTTTGATACCAAATAAATCTTGAGCGATGATGTAAATGTTGGATTAAATTGTTACCAACAACTAAGTCTAAATGCTCAATTCGAAAACAACGTGGGCCATTGTAAGTAACTTAAATAATTAATGTTGCTCATGGCCCATTTATATTACCTCTTGGATGACTTTGAATATTAATCCATTTAACCTCTTTTATTTGCCCAACTAAAGACTAACATAGCCTATATATATGGTGTTTTTGCTCTAACCGTTTAGTGTGTGATTTGTGATAAAAGAAGAAACAAAATGTGTGCAAGAGAGGAGAGAAACCAGTAGCCCCTTTCAAGAGAGAGAAGCGTTTGACTTCCTTAGGTATTTTGGTCTCGTTCCTTGACTTCTTTCATTGTTTTTCTTCTTGCCTGTGTGTTTACAAATCATCACCATTATCTTGTCCTTTATAGATAAAATTGAGGAGGAATCGAGGTGAATATATTGGTTGTGGGTTGGAGCCGTTGGAGATTGATTGTTTGATAGAGAAAGGTAACGCAAAATTGAGCTTGGAAAACACCATTTTGACGATCCTTGAAGCAAGCGTCCATGAAAGTTGGTATCAGAGTTTCAAGGTGGTGGATTAAGCTCGAAAAACTAACTAAAAACCGATTAGAATAGCAGCTGAAACGAAGTAGAAAATAGATCGAAAAACTGTCACAAAACTGCCTAAAATTCGAGGATGTTTTCGTGATTTCCGACCGATCCGAAGGAGTTTGGCGAAATGGAGACCACCAACGTGATGTGTAGGTGGAGGTGCTTCTGGATGTCTAGCGCATGAGATCATCGGCGGCGCGTGGAACTACGCATAGAGATTTTGAGTGGCGCGTGAGGGCGCGTGGAGGCTTTCTCAGTGATGGTGTCTTGAGGTAATTTATTATTGATATTTTTCTTAACATTTTGGTGGTGTTGTTTTCTGTTTCAGGTTATACAGCGAAATCTAGACGATTGTGTTTTTTCATGTGTTCAGGATTAGATCGTGGTTGATTGATTCATGTGATTGTTGGAGATTTTAGGACGAATAGTGATGGTCCTAAAGTGATAATTTGCATCTCTCGATATTTACGGACTCAGATTGGTCTGCTCGGTATCGTGTTTTTTTTTATTATTGCAATTATGGTTATTGTGTAGGATAATGATTTACTTTTCATATTAGAAGTCATCATGTGGGGTGACATTAGGATTGGGGGTTACCGTGATCATTGCTTGTTGCTAGACCTAGGAATTACTAGTTAATTATTTGTCTTAAATTCTCCGTGAATTTGTTGTCAAATATTATTCATTATTAAAATGTCACGTAACATTTGGAAAGATTATTTGACCATTCTGTTTGAATTGTATATGTACTTTGCTTGTGGTCGTCATTTGGTTGCATTTTGTGTTTTACAAATTTTTTGGTAAAAATGCCGACAAGTTTTGAGTTGTTCTATTTTAATGAAAAATGTGATTTTTTAATTTGAAAAAATAAAAAAAATTTCATAAAACTTTTGATAACAAATGTAGGTTTACGGTAAGTGCGAAAAATAAGATGTGTTTTAACTGCAGTAAATTTGGACATGGTGAAATATGTTGTCCTATGAATGATAATAAAAGGAAAGATAAGAAGAGGATGAGGCGAATGTGGCATTTGGGCCGAGTTATGATCTGACTGCATGTACATCCGTGTGTAATTCTTTATGCATGTGTATGATTGTTTAATTTTGTTGCATGATTATATGTGCATTTTAATGTGTTTGATATGTGCATTTGCATGAATTTAAGAGCAATTTAATTACATGATGTAATTGTTTGCATGCATAATGGGTTAAGATACATTAGTAGTATGTTGTATGTCTATTGGTGAGATGGAGTATGATACCTATGATGCATTGGTGGTTTATACTTGGGATGTGGAGTGTAAAATTTGGATAACGAGTGGAGATGTGATTAAATGTTGGAATTATTTATATGTGAACAGACCCTAATCACGTGAAGTGTGAGAGATGTACATTTATCATTTCTATTAGGTGGAGACCCATTATCCACTTAAGTTGGGAGAAGTGATGTAGTGATAGAAGATTATCTCGAAGACTTAGGATCTATAAAGGTCTACCAATTAGATATGAGTTGAGTTATCAGTCTAGTGAGTTTGGTGGGTGATGAGGTGAGATATGTGTTCTCGAGATGTGAGCAACACGGAATGTGATAGAGCAAGTGTGGTGAGATCTTTTCATGAGGTCATTTATGCATGTAACGTATTTTGGAAAAGATTTGTAAATTATCCTATGTTATATCTCCATCGCAAGATTATTTATTTTTGATTGATTACTGTGATTATTGCTTCTACTTGGGTATTTGTTTTTTACCTTAACCCTAGTGAATACATGGAGCATATATGGTATGTGTTTCAGGTCCGAAACACGAGGTAAGGTCCTTAATTCCAATTTTATTGATTATCTTGATTATGCAAGCGTTAACTTTGTGTTTTGATTGCTTGCAAATTGATTGGGTATCGGGGTGGAGATTTGTTGGATTTTGATACCAAATGAATCCAGGGCGATGATTTAAATGTTAGATTAAATTAGTACCAACAACTAAGTCTAAAGGCTCAACCCGAAAACAACATGGGCCTTTATAAGTAACTTAAATAATTAATATTGCACATGACCCATTTATACTACCTCTTGGATGACTTTAAATCTTGACCCATTTAACCTCTTTTATTGGCCAAACTAAAGACTAACATAGCTTATATATATGGTGTTTTTGCCCTAGCTGTTTAGTGTGATTTGTGAGAAAAAAAAATAAAGAAAACGTGTGCAAGAGAGGAGAGAAACCAACAGCCCCTTTGAAGAGAGAAAAATGTGTGGCTTCCTTGGTATTTTGGTCCTATTTCTTGCCTTCTTTCATTGTTTTTTCTTTTTGCCTTTGTGGCTATAAATCATCACCATTATCTTTTCCTTTGTGGATGAAATTGAAATGCAATCGAGGTGAATATATTGGTTGTGAGTTGGAGCCGTTTAGAGATTAATGTTTAGCAGAGAAAGGTAACGCGAAACTGAGCCCAGAAAACACCATTTTGACAACCCTTGGAGCAAGCTTTCGCGACATAAAGTATAAGGGAAAATTTGAGAATGCAAATACCGCGGTAAAACATGTCAATCAACTAAAGATTATTTCAAGAAAATAGATGTTATGAAAGATAAAATAAATTAAGATAGATCTATAGCTATATTTATAATAATAATGCCCATATAAATAGAGTTGTCTTAGTCGTTTCAACCACAAGAAGTATCTATGAATGATGTTGAGTATTGATACACAATAAATCTGAAGCAATGATATTAAATCGATATTGGATAATTTATATTGATACCTTGTGATGACTCGATCTGAAAATAATTTAGAGCCACTAGAAGCAACTTAATTGAGTTAATGTTGCTCGTGGCCGAACATTCGTGGATGGCTTAAGTTATTGAGTTCGACGGTGATATTAGTTGTCCTATTTATTCTTAAAATTAATCCTTTTGTTGGAGGCATAATACTTTGGTTTGTCCACTTGACAGTGTTCAACCATTGTATCTTTTTTCTCTCTCTTTCTGATATTGCTACCACAATCTTCCTCCTTTGTAGGGGTAAAAACTAGTAGCAACCTGAGTGTTAAAGTTGAGGGTCATAGTTTTTTCGATTGATATTTGTTTGGTTGATTAAATTGAGTCCGGATCAAGATTTCTCAGAGATTTTAACAACAAATGAGTTCTTGATTCTCATTTTACCTCTCATATGTGCTTTTTTAGAGAGTGGTTCAGTGAGTTAGTAAATGTAAATATGGTGGGCAGTACAAATGTGGAATGACATGAGTTGTAACAATAAGGAAATTGAACAATTAAACATGTTATGTGTTGATGATATGTTGTTCGCTTGCCATGATATAAAAGAAATAGGTGTTATAAAATCAAAATTCAATCTGAATTTGAAACAAAAGATATAAGACAAGCAAAAAGAATTTTAGGAATAAAAACTAAAAGAGATAAGAGAAACGACATTACCTATCTGAATCAATTTTTATACGTTACCAATGTTTTCGAAAAAAAATTATGGTTGATGCTAAGCAAGTTTCTCTATCTTTTACAAGCCATTTAAAACTATCAAGTGAATAGTGACCTAAAATTGATGAAGAGTTTAATAGGATGAGTAAAATGCCATATGTTAATATTGTTGGTCCTATTATGTATCTTATGGTTTGTACAATCCTGATTTGGAACATGGGAAAACTATTTTGAGCCAATTAATGTAAAATCCGAGTGAAATTTACTGGGTTGTTATAAAGTGAAAGCTCGGATACTAAAAGGTCACTTGGTTTGTGTTAAAAGTCTAGTAGGTGTGATGAAGGTGTTATTAGTGACTTCGATTCTAAAGGTAATCTTGATAAGAAAAATCCTTATATATTTTTATATTTTGTGTTAGTTGAAAATCTCAATTATTAAAGATTGTAACTTTATGTTCTACACAAGCAAAATATATAGTAGCATGTGATGTTGAAAAATATGTACTTTGGTTTAGGGGATTATTAGGAGAAATTTGATTTTGTTGATGTAAAAGGTAGATTATATACAAATAATAAAAGTATAATTCATCTGAGTAAAAATCAAGTTTATCAAGATTGTACCAAACATGTTGACATTAAATTTTATTTTATTAGAGACATGATTGAGAAAGATATCATAATGTTGGTAAAAACCCTGATTTAGTACAATCATCCTATCTTCTGTTGAATAAATTTAGAAACTGTTTGACATCTTAAATGTTAGAGTGCATCTTAAATTTAAAGGGATGCCTCATATTTTGACCAAAGCAACATTTTGACTAAGTCGTTTTTGAGAGTGCATTTTTGGTTGGATCTGGTCCTTCAGGTGGCTCATTTTGTACGGTTGGATTGAGGTCAAACTAGCTCTCTCTTTTAAAAGGGTTTTAACCCTCATATAACACATACATTATACGTACAACTTCATCTTATTTGCTCCTTTTTTTCTCTGAAGAAATCCTTAGTGGAATTCATTTTGTACTTTTTGTAGATTAGATGAGTGTTTTGTTTAATATGGTGAACAATATTTTTTATGTTCGATTTCTTTAATTTCTGCAAGTTTCCTTCAATTATTTAGGGTTAAAAAACTGATATTTAGGTCTAACAAAGTAGATATTAATGCTCTTGTAATTTTCGAATTCCCTCATAACATTTTCCAGGCATCTCTAATGATTTGCAGCCTCCTGAATATGATCCCATGTGGATTGCTTTGCTTGCCCATAGTACTACAGAACACTAGACATGATAATGAAAAACTTAACCCTATTGTTTCTCAATTCCCTTGTTCTTTTGCCCTGATCCTACATAATTTGCAGCCTCATGAGCATGATCTGATATGGAGTATTGCTACCCTATAAAAAGAGACTTGATGTAGGACAATTGATGTTAGAGTTTGAAAAAGAATTGGACCGAAAATTGGTTAAAAGAGCTATCCCGAATAAACGGGTATAACTTTTTGCACCAGTGTCAGGTTTCGGAAAAGTCTTTCAGGGCTCCATACCATCCCAACTGTAGCCTCGGTTGACGTCGTTTCCAGCCTTAGATTTACAATGTAAGGCGTGTTATCAGGTAATCAAAATTTTAGCGTTATTTTTTGTTTTTTCGTTTTAGTTGCTTTGATTTAGTGGAGGTCTATTTTGGTCTTTTTGGTTCAATTAGGGTTTCCTGAGACTATTTGAAAGCTCGTTTGTTTCTGAATAAACACAATTCAATTTTGGAGGTTATTGTTTTCTTGTGAATTACAATTCTCTCTCGTTTGGGTTTACGTTTGTAAACCTAAAACTTCCGTTCTGTGTTAAGACATATATGCGTTTATGAACAAAAGGTGCAGAAGGGCACCGCACACGGATAATCTTACATAAAGTGAAGCCTAGTGAATATAATTGTATATGGAATACTTACCCTAGAAAAAGAGAGATATTATATAACAACACAAAGTACTAAGCAACTTTGTCCGCAACTATAAAAAAGCTTCAACTTCATTTTTTTGTCTTTTAACGTTGTTCAGGGTTATTCTTTCAACGCGTCTAGCATAACGAACATGCAATAAACAAATATATTACCAATTACATATATAGGACTGAAGCTGAAAAGAACTTTAGCAGTCCCCATGATCATGATTATGAAATTAGGAAATAAATTTTCATTAAGCAAAATGTAGGAATCGAAAAGGGACAAATAAATGATTACTTCACCTTTAGATGTTCCTGAGGAATCACTGAGCGGAGAGAATCATAAAGGTTAGCCATTTCTTGTCTCCTAAGCCTTTCAACATCCCGGTGCAGAATTTTTTTCCACAGCCCATCTTTAGGATGTTTGTCATAGGATTTGCACTTCCTTTTACCCTTCTTCTCATTAATGTTTATGGTTGTCCCTTCTACTTGTACTGAACTCAAGGAAGCATGATCAATTCCTGGATCTTGTGGGATTATGCGATCTGAATAGGTTACAGAAAAAGAAGGGTTTTCCAGCAAGAAATTGTCATCTTGTTGTAAAGAAAACATTGAGCAAATGTTATCCATAGATTTTTTATGAATTTATGGCAGATACGTTGGTTAGGGTTTGAGATCATAGAGGGGCCTTAAGGATTCTTGAAATCTCTTCATATATACGAAGTATCAAGAATTGATTTCACTGTTGATTTGGCGTCTGTTCTTTTGCGGTTAGTCAAATTCCCACTTGGATCATCAATTAATTAATTAATTATAAATTAATATCTTTAAACAACGTGAGCCGAATGGTTACATAATATATATCTTATTTTTGTGTAACATGTCAGAGTATTATTTGTATTCTAGAGGTGATAACAACAATTTGGCTAATTAAACTATTTTAATAAATTTCAAATTATGTTTCCACTTTTTTTCTTTGACCAAGCTTGTAACTTTAGTTTATATAAAAAATGAGTAGTAAACTATTGAACAAATACTAATAATTGAAGTTGTAAGTGTTAGACCGTTCAAACACAAAATGTATATAAGAATATGTATATAAAAGGTGTTAAGTGGAGTGTGGGATCATAATAAAACATATCTTTAAAAAAAAAAAAAAACTGAGAAACATAAATCAACAAGCGGTAGAAAATCACGATGACTGAAGTGATGTCTTTCATGAACTTAAAGATAATCATGTTTTTTATATATTGAAAAGAAAGAAATGGAATCCTAAAATTTGGTAGAAAGAAAGAAGTAAATATGCTAAATTAGTAAGCGTCAGTATGCTTGCAGATATTTTCATTAATCTATGAACCCTTTGATCCAAGTAAGTAGAGAAAAGTTTATCTCAAATTATTGAGAACAATGCTTCAATTTGTTAATGAAATAATATGTTCTTGTTACGCCTCTGCTCATGTAGCAAATCATGGGTTCGCCACTTAGGCAAAATGTCAATCAAGCAAGCACATTCTCTTTCCAAGGGGAATGTAATTAACCGTGTTGTCTCCTCTATCTTCTTGACAGAGGTAATGATGTCACATTCCATCACCTCGCCCACCTTCGTTTTCTTAGCATTGAGAGCATAGCTCAATGTCTCGTCAACACTCAACACCAAGGAGACTTGTCAAGAGATCCAACACGTTAATAAACCAAGTAACCATTTTGATTCCGAGGCAGATGGAATTAGATCCTTGATGCCTCAAACGAGATGCAATCTGATTCCTTGAGCCAAGTACGATTTTATTGATATGACATATTGACATCTTTGTGAGACAATTGGTATTCAATACCCTTCTTATCTTTGTGACTTCATTGATCTTCACATGTGAGCTGTTTGGATAGGTCATGTGTCAAGTAACTTAAAAACAAACCCCAGCTGCATATCCTTGTTTATAAATACTCACATAATTGTGTGATTTGAAGAGAATTGATATTTGGTAATTCTCATTTTAGAAATCTAAACTGGACAACCACTTTTCCCACAATAAATTTACTATCCATTTGTTGACTTTAGTGTTGAAGTCCTCATGATCGTGGCTTTCCCTCTGTCATCGAAAGCCACGATTTGTGCCTTTAACTTGTTCGTTCAAGACTGCGGATGACATACACGTGGAGAGTAGAGTAGAGATCTGTTGATTTCTTGCCAGATTCAAAGGTCAATAAAATGGCATTGTCCCATAAAAAAATCATACTTTTAACTACCAGTAAAAATTTGATTAAAACACCTACCATATTCCCAAAAAGGACTTTAATTTATTGAAAATGAATGTCTGGAAGTGAAGAAGACATCAACCTGAGAAGGGTTGTGCGTAAAGATGCTAGAGATTACGATGCTAGTGGAAGAGGAGAGACCTTTCACAGAGTACATGATGTGAGTAGGACCAGGGACGGATGTAGAGGGATCGGGCTGGGCCACAGCCAGGTCCGGTTCCCAATCTACTTAATTTTTTTGGTGTAAGATCTTTTTTACGTAAAAAAAATAAAAATAAAAAAAAATCAAGTGTAATTTTTTATTTTTATTTTTAAGAGCCCCACTTATAGTCATATCCTGGATCCGTTCCTGATTAGGACAACTAAAGTTTTCCACCTTCTTGACAAGAGAAATTGCAAACGTAGCTACCAACACGAGGCATACGGCGAAGCAAAATGCGGCCATGCAGACCTTTCTATAGTAGTAGATGCAAGCGTAAGGGATGCACATAGATGCAAGAACTGCTTGCATTACAGGGCCTGCTTCACAAGCCCCTGCCAGGTTAGGCACAATTTTTTTTTTAATACATTGGGGTGGGGCCCACGCTACAGTGAGGGGCCTGTGAGGCCCCTGTACGCCAGGAATTATTCGATGCAGATATCCCCTCCCATGGACATCCTCTTATGAACCCATCGCCTTATTAGGGGCTATGGAGGAATCAACTAGTTAAGCGAATGTGAACAACGGCCTTCTCAAAGGAGCCCCTAGAAAAAGGGAGAATATCCCTCCTATTTGACGAACAGCCCAACTTTCTACTGATGTATGAGCAAAAGCCTCGTCCAGCAAGGTATTTGTGTCGTTAACGTACGTGTTCAAGTGTGCACATAATGACATAACATACATGTAGAGAATATAATAGTGAAAATTTGTTGATGCCTTCCCTACCATATTCGGAGGTCAATAATTCTTTCGTTGTCTATGTACATATATAGGTCAGAATAAGTAGGAAAATAAGTTTTTGTATTCAACTCTAAATTTAAATAAGAATTGAATTTGTTACTGATGTATATTTCTTCCACTCTCTCAGCTCTCTACACATATAATTAAGACAAGTGAGTCTTTATTCACTTATAAATCACTTAAGAATTATCATATTTCATATTACAATAGATTCACAAGTACAAGTCTTTATTCATTTATCTTTACTAATTTCTGTCCATTTAGAGTGTGTTTGATGGATATTATTTTGGAAGAATGTATTTTGGAATAGTAAATTGATGGAAAATTAGTGGTTGAAAAATAAGGAAAGTTATTGATGTGATGGAAAATATTATTTTATTGAAGAATGTGTGGTTGAAAATGAGTAGAAGAATGAGAATGAAGAATTTAATGTGGACCAAACGGGGGCTTATAGTTAAACTGATTATAAATTATTTTCAAATATTGGAGCCTAAACCTAAAGTCCAGTTTATTAATATTATTTTATTTAATCGTCAGATTATCTTATTTTCCTTCAGCAATTCCCCAAGACTTTCACACCAATGAATATGATAAATAAAATTGCCTTTTGTCAAAAACAGGTCATTCATGCGGTAGGTGTAGGCAGGCAAAAATATTGTAAGATTTTGAACGTGGGAATAGCAGCTGGCTAAAGATGAAATAGAATCAAGAAAAGCTAACAACAATATCAGTTTGAGATCTTTGAATTTAGAATAATGCCATCTTGGACTTTATTATGCACCCCATTTTGCATGATTGTTAGAGTAGTTGGTCTCCTCCTGTAGACCAGTGGCACAGTAGAGGTTGGTGGGTGGGAGTGGTAGTGGGCGAGGTTATGGGACACGACACGTTAAGAGTGTGTTTGATTTAATATATTTTCTACGAAAAAGTCATTTTTGCTCTCAAATTTTTATTTTTTGGGTGTTTGATTGACAATTTTTTCTATGGAACTTTAGGTCAAGCGACCACATTTTTTCTTGAAAACAAAGAAAACATTGATTTTTATTTTCTAGGTAACTTTCTCTCTCTTATCTACTCTACCAACCAAATTTTTATTTATATATTTCGAAGAATGCAAAAGGACTATACACTTAAACCACTCATTTACACGTCTCTATGAATAAATTTCCCCATTTGTAATGTGAGTTATACATTAAATTTTCAGCATTCCCTTGAATTTTAACAAAACATCCATGAAATCAGCATTCCAGCAAATCCAAAAGCACGATTTTTCCCACCCCGAAACCACTCAATCTCCATCTCCCTAAGAATCCTCACAGGCCGCCTCCAGGCCCTCCACAACACCAGCTGGTCCTGCCACTCCTGCTCCCCTCACCACCAGCACTTGGTAAAACCCTTATTCTCATAGCCAAACACATTCTTTTTGTTGGATATTTATACAATAAATATAACATGTGAAATATTTAATTCAGATAAAGTGCACAAATGGTGAAATGTGTGGAATCTGTGTGGGAGGTTAGGGGTTCGAGTCACGCCTCCCGCACTATATTAAAAAATTTTTGATTGGGGCTTGGGGCCGTGGGTT
>CAIGRL010145720.1:2553-12789 GCA_903798325.1 Fraxinus xanthoxyloides
ATGAAAATTAAATTAACGAAAACAATCAAAAGACTAACATTGGTCTAAGTCCACATTCACAGTCGGAAATTCACAATTGATCACAGATGCAAGGATAATTCAATTCATATTTTGAATATTCACCATTGAAATTATTTTCATATCTCTCCTTACTTATAATTAATTAGAATACAAGCGACCCAATTAACCATAATTACCAAAGAAACCTAAGACAGGTGTTCTAGATTTAGTTTGATAATTGCATTACGAATTAGAAAGATCGATGAAGTTAAACAACACAAGAACAAGCGGTTGCATTTAATTTAGTTGAACATTATTCCTAAAATTTAATAATTTTTTATGCAGCGAATAATTAAGTCCTAGTTGCTTCACAAGTTAAAAGGATCAAACAATTGTGGATTTGATATTCAACTTAGCTATAATTGTAACAAATAACAAACTAGTAGGCCTCCTAACAATTAAATATAACAATCATGCAAATAAGTGTAGAAGGATATTCAATACGCAAAATAAGAATTAAACAATAAGAAAAATTGTTTAGATCTCACAATATGTGGTTTCGAAACTTCAATTTCCGACCAAGTGTAAAAATTTAGTTATAATTCATGATTCTAAGAGCAAAATAATGAAGAATGAAGATGAGATGCATTCTCTCCGTTCTAGGGTTACAAATCACATATTTATAGTTGTTTCCATAGGTGGTTGACTTAAATTCGAAAACCAGAAAATTTTCTCAGATTTAGCTTAGGGGGGCGCCCAATAGAAAACTGTGCNATTGTAATGAATAACAAACTAGTACGCCTCATATCAATTAAGCATAACAATCATGGAAATAAGTGCAAAAGAATATTCCATACGCAAAATAAGAATTAAACAATAAGAAAAATTGTTTAGATCTCACAATATGTGGTTTCGAAACTTCAATTTCCGACCAAGTGTAAAAATTTAGTTATAATTCATGATTCTAAGAGCAAAATAATGAAGAATGAAGATGAGATGCATTCTCTCCGTTCTAGGGTTACAAATCACATATTTATAGTTGTTTCCATAGGTGGTTGACTTAAATTCGAAAACCAGAAAATTTTCTCAGATTTAGCTTAGGGGGGCGCCCAATAGAAAACTGTGCGGCCGCTTGGCAGAAAAATTGGCTTCTGTATTTAAATTCTAAGGTCGGGCGACCGCCCAACCAATATACATGAGCGTCTTTCAGTATTTTGATCATATCTTCTACCACCGATGTTCGATTGAGACGATTTAAGATGCATTAGAAATATAACTCAAAGGGTTACAATTCTACTTCAGATATCATCTTTCAACTCCATTGTTTGCCATGTCAAAAATGGGTTTCAAACTGAAACTGAAAATTTGATGCATAACCTTTTTAGCTAGAAGTTGATATATGATAATACTTTGATTGTACTTCATCCCTTTGAATTTTTTCTTCATCCGATTGCCCTTAACACTCTCAAATCTTCATCGTGAGGTTTCACATAACTTTTGAGTATTTACATTTCAGTCACCAAACTTCGTTTTCTTTCCTTTCAGCCATTGTTCGCTTATTTCTTCTAAATCATGTCATATCTATATAATTGTCACCTAAATCAAAATATGAATGTAATGAGTCCATTTTGGTACTAATTAATCATATGAGCACATAAAATAAGGAGGAAAAATATGTATTTTAATCAAATCCCTCTTCACAATTTTCATTAATAGTTTAGGTGATAGTAGACACACTCATTCATTGTTCAATTTAATAAAATATATCAACATTTTAACAATGAATGAGGGATCAAACTGTCAACATGGATTAATAATAATTTGTATTAACGAAAAATAATATTACTTAGTGTTACATTTTAAATTGTATTGATTATTCTTTAAACAAAAGGATTATTATAAAAAAAAGTTATAAAAAGAGTCTTTTCGGATATTGTATAGATGAACTAGGAATCTTTAGGTTAGAGTATGAAATATGAAAAAAGAGTAGCCGAAATTATGCTAGCCTTGTAGCCAAACTGATGCTCAAGCGTGTAAAAGAGAATCATTGTTGCCCGCCTGTAGTTCAAGCGACAAGCATTTTCTCACCTAGTGCTGGAGCGACTGTGTTTTTCGATAAACCCTAGTTCGAGATTTTCAAGAGTTCTATCTATCGCATACTACTCCAACACCTTTATACTATAAATACCCAAGCTACCCTTCGTGAAAATGGTGGTTGATCATTATTTCTACATTCATAACATCCTTGGGATATCAACCAGCAATTCTACATCTTGACATCAATCGATCACAAGTTGAAAAGAATATCAAAATCAAATAATCCAAAACACCCACTTTCTAAATATAATTGGGAAGATACTTTTTCAATAACTTTCAAATATTGTTGAAGATTGAGGGAGATTGAACCAGAAGCATTGAAAGAATACAAGAACATGGTGTTCTGGTGATCCACATGAGATAGACAATTTCAAAAGCTCGGGAGTAAGTGTGAGCGAAGCACGTTCCAGCGATCTTGAAGATTGCAGGAATTAAATTAGCAAGTCTAGTAGATTTTCTAAGCTAGGTCATACTATAAGTTCTTATTGTCTATAGTGAAAATTACTAACTTGGTCTAAGAGTTTTTAATCCTTTAAAAGATTTTCTCCATAAAAAAATCTCGTGTTATTTTAATATTTTATTTACTACCGTGGCAATTTAAAATAGGATAAAATTGACTTGATTGCCTAAATATCTAGAACAATTAAAATGTGACTTGTTGCTTTTAGTTGGTAATTTTAAAACCACATTATTCTCTTATTCACCTTGATCTGGGTGATTTTAGGGTCGAACTCGTAACTTTCAATTGATATTAGAGCTCAAATTCGATTCCCGACCCTAGTTTTTTAGATAAGTAGTTCATTATCTTTTTCGCTATATTTTGATGGCAGTAACTACGCCTACTCGAAAATTAGAATGAGAGCCTTCTTGAAATTGATGGATAAGCACATTTGGTTGAGCGTAGTGAATGGTTAGACTGCCCCTTCTAGCACTATTAATGATTTTGTCACCCCATTTCTATAGCTAACTGGCCGAAAACTAATTTATATGAGTGTAATTAGAATAGTAAGGCTTTACATGTTTTATTTATGGTTATGTCACAAGAAGAATTTAGGCGTGTGTCTATATGTGAGGTTGTTAAAGAGGTTTGAGATATTTTACAGACCACATATGAGGAAACTCGGTATGTTAAGAACTCTAAGTTACAAATATTGACCACTAAATTTGAAGAAAGTAGAATGAAGGATGATGAGACCTTTGATGACTTCCATGTGAGCTTGAATGACATAGTTAATTCTAGTTTCAACCGAGGTGGGAGAATTCCCGAGTCTAAGATTGTCAGAAAAATCTTCAAATCTTTACCTGAGAGATTTAGGCTTAAAATCATAACTATCGAGGAGAACAATGGTTTAGATATGGTTAATATTGAAAAACTAATTGGATCTCTCGAAACATATGAACATATCATATCTCAACCTAAAAAGAATAAGTCTATAGCCTTGAACGCTATTAGGAAAGAAAAGTATGACTCTATTGATATAGAGGCCGTTAATGATGAGGAGATAGTTTATTTCGCTAAGAAATTTTGAAAAGTGTTTAGAAATAAGAAGAAGCCTCAAGAGAGACATAGAGTGCTTCTGGTGAGTTTAGAAAGAGATCTAAATCCGTGTGATATTATAAGTGTCAAGATTTTGACCACTATAGAAATGAGTACCCTAACAGTAAGAGAAATCGAGATAAAGTTATGAATGCAACTCTCACTGATGACAAGTCTAACTCGAATAATCAAAGTGAGAGGTCCACTCAAGATGAGAGTGAGAACCTTATGGCCTTCACTGCTAAGATTAAGAGTGAATCTGATAAGAATAGTGAGAAAGTTAAGGAAATAGATAGTGGTGAGCATTCTAAGGAAGATTCTTAAGATGAGGAAGAGATTCGTGAGACTTCTCATCAATTATTTGAGAAGATCAAGAAGGTGAATAAGGTCATGTTTAAAAAGATTAATATACTTGAGCTAGAATGAGAGAGACTTATATATGACCTCCAGGAGTCAACTAAAAGCCTTAGTGAGTTAAGATTAGTCAAAGAGAACTTAGAGGTCAAGGTTAAAACCCTAACAAGTGACCTTGAGAAATCTAATACTCAATTATATTCCTTCTTGAGTGGATCTCAGAAACTGGACAATCTTTTAGAGTTGAACAAACTTGTTGCGAACAAGGGAGGTATAGGATATAAGCATGCGATCATAATAGGGCGAGTACTTTCAAAATCAATTTTGTCCCTATCACCAACCAACCTATGTATATTCTTAATTCTAAAATCAAGAACTAGGGTATCATATGACAGAGGCCTACTAGACAGTGTAGGACCTACCAACTTAGGAATAGCAGCGACCACATAACTTTGGACCTAAAGTTATCCCTACTTATTTTGATTGTGGTGATTTAGGACATATAAGGCCTCTATGTCATAAATTGTTGTATGAAAATAGAAATCAAAATTTCACTAGAAATAATTAGGATTTTGATAGCTGAATTGAATTTTTTCACTAATCAGGTGAGTCAATTGACCATGTTAATAATACAGTTTACTTGGAATAAGTCTTTTATTAGATTAGTCAGGGTTAAGAAGAGTGATCTCTATGATCCTAGATATGCTTTGACTAATGATACTGTTTGTGTTGCTCTTCGATGTGATAGCAGTTTTATGCCTCAGTAAGTTGGTATTTTTGGTGCAGTGCATACTTGTACTTATTCATGATAACATGCTTCTCATTTTGTTTGCATTGGCACATGTACATTTTTTGTTATTTTGTGTGTTACATATTTTTTATTTTTAGTGTGTCTAATGCATTCTTGTTTTATTAATTGCAAAAACGAAAGCAAATTTTTTTGTTGAAACTACATCATGATATATGATATATTTTATTTTTTGTGTTTTGACCAAGTATAAGTTTATTAATGTTCTGCAGCGTAGTTTCCATCGCTTTGTTTAAATTTATGTATAATGCTTAATATAGGTTTTTTCATGCATCTACAATGCACACGCTATGATCTTGTGAGTGGATCTTGATCGCGTGTGTGATAATTGGAATGGTCGTCATTTGTTGGTAAGGTAACCTTGAATATGGATTGATCTTAATTTAGTATATCTAAACTCTATTATATTCCCGTAAAAGAAAAAATATTTCATCTCATACTCTTCTTCGGAGCCTATTTGATTCGGACAATTAAGTTCGATCGGCTTCTCATAACCTGATACTCTATGGTCAACTAACTTGGATTCATAGGCCCAAAACTCATTATAGGGGTCATCTTAGTTGCTTAATAGAGGAGGGTCTTACAATAAGATGTGAAAATTGAAAAGAGAAATGTTGAGCTTAAAAAAAATAGAAATTGTACGAAAATGTATATATACTCAAAGTCAGGGAGAGTTTGCAGTAAGAGGGAGATGCTTGTATTTCATGCATTCCATATCATTGTGATTAATTGCATTTTAGGAAAAGTTTATAGCAAGGGGAAGATGATAGTATTTCGTGCATTCCATGTCATTTTGAATGTTTAGCCTTTTTGAGTTTTAATGTTTTGTGATTTTAATATTTCGGTTGGTGTTTTGATTAACACTAGTATTACTTCTAAATCTAGCTAGCATATTTATAATAGTGTATTATATTTTCTGTTTCACGTGTTTGTACACTTGGTATTTGTGTTGTTGATTTCAAAAAACAGGTTTAATAAGGAATACAACAGACAGACATTCATTTTGAGTTTGGGTAGATTAGTTTTGTTTTTAATTCCTTAACTTGTATTGTATAGTTTTGTCACAGAATGTTAATTGAGGAGTTTGTTAGGTTTTAAGTTGTATTGGCTATTTTTTAAACAAAATGATTATTATAAAAGTGTTGTAAAAATCAAGGAGTCTTTTGGGATGTTCTATTGATGAACTATGGGTCTTTGACTTCGAGTACGAACATGGAAAAAGAGTTGTCGGAATTATGCTAGCCAGTTGTCAAGCTGATGCTCGAGCGTTCAAAACAAAATCATTGTCGTCTATCTTTCACTCAAGCGACTGTATTTTTCAAGAAATTATAGTTCGCGATTTTCAAGAATTCTATCTATTTTATACTATCACAAACCTCTATACTATAAATACCCAAACCCCACTTCATGAAAACGGTGGTTGATTGTTATTTTCAACATTCATAACATCATTTAGAGATCAACCAACAATTCTATATCTTGACATCAATCAACAACAAGTTGGGAAAAAATAAAAATCAAATAATCCAAAACACACACTTCCTAAATATAATCAAGAATGTACTTTCTCAATAGCTTTCAGATGTTATCGAAGATTGAGAGATGTGTTGTAATTATTCAATAATCATTCTAAGAACTAGAATCACATATATTAATTGATAGTTCGAAAATTCATACATGCGGAAGACATTATTATATATGAATTTAGCTAGATCTTTCTCTCCTTACTGCTAAAAAATAATCAGCTGTCAATAGGGCAAGACAATAAACAATATCGAGATGAGAGATGACCTAACCATTAAATATATAGGAAATTAAAAAGCTGGCACATTACTGACGCTAACACTAATTAAGATCTACATAATTCAAGTTCACATACTTAAAATTACTACAGTATAATAATAAAGCCCGTAAGGTGTACAACGTGATCACTAACTGTTGGGCCTAATCACAATATTATTGCAAATCATACATCTAACCCGTAAAAATTGCAATCAAATAGAAGCCTACATAATAGAATTATTCTAACATTCTCTTACTTGGGCAAACATTTGATTGCTATAGAACAAAACTTTTAACCTTCGGGTCAAACTACATAGGTGGCCGGAAAAAAACAGTTGCAATAATAACACCTTACACAATCATGATCTAGTCCAACAAAAATGTTAACATCGAACATGAAAGTCATTACACCAATCAAACGATGTAAGATCACTCCACAGCTATAAATGCCAACATCCTTATCGACATGGATCCCCATCCTCCAACCAATGTGGTAGTATGCAGTATGAACTTAGCACCAAATGTGATCAAAACTGTGCTAATTCATATCGGTTCTCAAAATACTTCTAATAATAATGAAGTCACATGTCTCAAAAGAGACTCATCTTATATCTTAAATCGTCATATCTCGATATCAAAATAATATCATAATAAAAGACATAAGTCAAATGCATGATCAAAAATAATTTATAGATAGGGGAAAATATATTTTATTATTGGAAGGGCTTGTACCTAAAGAACATATGGGTTGCCTATGTACCCCGTGAATGGATCAAATCAAAACATAGTTCTCTTATATAAATAACTCCCACTAACCAAAATATCAAAAGTTTCCACAATACCCATATTAACAACACGTGTCTTAAAAACTTTAGGAGCGAGTCCGTTAGTCAAAAGATTTACAATCACCACCTCTGTATTAATATGCTCTATTTTTCGTCTGCCCTTCCTAGACTCTGTCTCTGACAACCAAATATTTGATGTCAATGTGTTTCTATCCATTAGAACTTTATTTTTTCTTGAAAAGAATACTGCTGCCTGTTATCACAATAAATAGTGATTGGCCGCAGATGGAGTCAACAAATTTCAGTCTGGAAATAAAATTCTTTAACCAGACGGCTTGAATTGTTGCTCCATAACATGCCACAAATTAAGCATGCATAGTAGAAGATGTCATCAGAGTCTGCTTAACACTTTTCCACGAGATAGTACCACTAGCCAACATGATAATATAACCCGACGTTGATTTCAAATCATATTGACGTCCAGCAAAATCAGAATCTGAGTAGCCTACCACCTCAAGGTGATTTGAACGCTGGAAAATGAGCATGTGACTTTCAGTTTTTTATAATTATCTCATAAATTTCTTAGCCGTTTTCCAAAGCTCTTGTTTTGGATTTGACTGAAACCTACTGAGAACATTGACCGCATAAGCTATATCTGGTCTAGTGTAAACTTGAGGATACATAAAACTCCTCATAGCACTAGTATACGGTATCATCTTCAAAAATTCTCTTTCTAGCTCATTCCTTGGACATTGAAGTTTTAGGTTGTCTCATGTTAACCCTTTTCGAAAGATCTCCATTCAGAAAAGTCATCTTAACATTCATCTGATGAAGTTCCAAATTATAATATGCCACAAGTGCCATGATAATTCGAAAAGAATCTTTGGACGAAACATGTGAAAAAGGTTCATTATAATCAATGCCCTCTCGTTGAGTGAACCCTTTTGCAACCAATCTCGTCTTATTTCGTTCAACATTCCCTTTTGAGTCCAATTTGATTTTGAAGATCCCCTTGTTATCTATGGTTTTAGCATCCAGAGGAAGTCCTACAAGTTTCCAAACTTTATTCTGTTCCATAGAATTCATTTAATCTTTCATAGCATTTATGCATTTATGTGACTCGGGACTTGAATGCTTGATTAAAAGTAACATAGTTTACAATATGCCGAACATTAAAATCACTCTCCAAAAAATATGTAATATAATCACTGGGCAATGCAGACCTTCTTTCCCTTTGCGATCTCCTAACTTGTGACTCAGGAACTGACTCAATCGTTGTTGCTAGAGGAACTTGAGGTGCCCAAGTATGACAGGAACTGAGAAACATAAAATAACATATTTAATATCATACAAATATAGTGCATGCAGACAATGTATGATAACATATCTATCTAATTAACATGGGCTCCGTAATTAAATTCAAAATCAAATGAACATCATTACGCTAAGAGCCTAAATGCATTATTATAAAGTCGCATTTGAGGTAACAATATAACACGTTGTAAGGTACTCTTAAAACACATAACGAAGTTAGTTAACAATAGATTGGTTTTCGAAAAACCAACACATTTGGGCAGAAGGAGATTTCTAGACCAAGTAAACTCGTTAACTGTCTTATGCCAATTGCTAAAAAATCACATATAATAACAAATTTTGGCAAGATATTATATGTAATAATTCAAAATCTTGATGCCAACGTCCAAAATTCGATTGTTATTATTATTATGATTATTTTGAAGAAAACCAAATAAAAAAAAGTGTCACTTTGGCAATTACCATCTACTTTTATTTTAAAATATTTCTCTTGATGGGAGCACTAAGACAGATTTGAAGTCCACAAAAACAATAATAATAATCACGCAACATAATCACAATATCAACCGAAGAAAAGCAAAATTCATGCGCGAATGTGAGACGAAATTGACAACTAAATTTCAATATATGAAAATGAAATTTAAATGGACAAATAATAACGACATTTAATTATTTCAACAAAAATATGAAGTTGTCAGTTTTAAATATAATTTTAATTTTAGGTCAAAATTGAAATATATGTGAATCAAAATTTAAAAATCCCATTATAAAAATTCATATTCAATATTTCAAAATTGTAAAATAGACCCTAAAATTAAAATTATGAAAGGGGCCTCAAAATATAGAAATTACAGCATGTCCTTTTCTTTAAAAAAAATTCCAAAGTGACCCTAGATTTAAAATTATTAAAAGGAACCTTACAACTTTAAAAATTACAAGGTAGGTCCTTCTAGAGGTGACAATGGGCCGAGCCAGCTTACCCAGACGAGCCGAGCTTTAGCTCGACTCGTCGATTTTTGGGCGATCTCGGCTCGTGCCCCGAGTTCGCCACTTGCGGGTAGTCGGGGAGCCGAGCCAAGCTAATCTCACCGGCTCGTCTGTCTTATTTTTTATTTTTTATACTATAGATTATACTAAACTTAAAAAATATATGTATACTCATTTTCTAAACATTTTTTTAAATATACATTTTCCAAAATATTTTTCTTTTAAAAAAAAAAAGATAAAGTCTCCTCCTTTATTCGAGTTTGGAACCGGCTACTTTAATTCTAGTAGGCGGAATTAAAAATTGTACACGAACAACTTTTTACGTGTACAATTTTTTGAAAAAAAATTATAAAGGTATTAAAATAAATTTTGTGATGAATATGATTAAACTAAATATCACTTACTTAACTACATGCAATTTCGGCATATTGATCTTGTAGTCGATAATGAGCGCCTTCGTAGTCCTTCACGCATATTAATACTTTCAAAATATTTTCTTTTAGTCGACTTCTGACCTCGGAGAAAACCATCTTCCTTGCATTAAAAGTAAACTCCGAAACTACAGTGCTAAC
>CAIGRL010145772.1:0-10150 GCA_903798325.1 Fraxinus xanthoxyloides
AACTAGTGTAAGAATCAATCTTATTGTTTTATATTTGATTACGTAAGAGATGATTTCATTATAATCAACACTTTCCCTTTGAGTAAAATCCTTGACCATAAGTCTTGCATTATATCTCAAAGGGTCATTAGAATTAATCCCTTCCTTGAATTTGAAAATCCATTCACACTGAACAATTCTCTAAGTCTCATGTTTCTTTACCAATTTCAATGTCTTATTATCAACTAAGAATTTTGTTTACTCATTCATTGCATCTTTCCACTTTTTGGAATTAGAACTATTTATGGCCTCTTGATAAGATGAAGGTTCTGAATGTTCTAAAGATTCATCAGAGATAAGAGCAAAGTCAGTCAAATTGTTTATTTCATATCAAGGATTTGGTCTAACTTGTCTCCTTTCCCTATCTTTGACCAATTGATAATTTTGAATGTTAGTTTTATTTGTGGGGATATCTGTATTCTTAATTTCAGTCTCAACCTCAGCTTAAGATACATCTACTTCATCGCCATCTGTGTTAAAAATATTTTCATCAGATTGTTCAACACCCGTTTCAACGTTTTCAGGTTGAGTGTGACTGAGTCTAGCTAACTTGACCTCAAACTGTGAAGTATTCTCTTTGATTTGCTCTTTAGGATTATCAATTTTATTTTTCAAACATGGTATTTTAAACTCATTAAATACCACATTTCTGCTATTAATGGTCTTAATGTCTTGCACACCTAGCACCCATAACTTATACCCTTTCACCCCTTCAGGATACTCAAGCATAACACATTTAGTGGCTCTAGGGTCTAAATTTTCCTCAATTTGATGTGCTTATGTCACACATCTAAACACCCTAATGTAAGAAAAATTTGGGGGCTTTCCAGTCCAAAGTTCCTATGGAGTCTTAAACTCAACATAAATGCATGGAGATCTATTTATAAGATAAGCAGTTGTAGTCACAACCTCAACCCAAAAACCTTTAGCAAATCCAAAATTGATCAGCATACACCTAACCTTATTTATTAGAGTTCTATTCATTCTCTCAGTGACCCCGTTCTGTTGAGGTGTGTGTTTAACAGTTTTGTGTCTTACGATTTCCTTTTGTTTACAGAAGTTATCAAACTCGGCATTATAGAATTCCAAACAATTATCAGTTCTTAGAGTCTTAAATTTCTTATCAAGTTGATTTTCCACCATTTTCAACCAAGTTCTAAATTTTAATTTTTCAATGGATAAGTCCATACATTTTTTGAGTAGTCATCAACTATAAAAAGGAGGTGCTTATTGCCTCCAAAGGTGGGGTGACTTTCTGGTCCCCATAAATTTGAGTGGACATAATCTAGGGGCCTAGAGGTGGTATGTAACACAGTTTTAAAGCTCACCCTATACGATTTTTCTAACACACATATTTCACAAAATTCAAGGGGTTCAATCATATCTTTCTCAAGTAGTTTTTGTTTACGTAGATGCTTCAAACCCTTATTTCCTATATGTCTCATTTTGTTGTGCCATAATTCGGATTTATTTTCAATTATGGTCAAAGATTTTGCATCTTGGGGAGTAACATTATCTCCCATAAGATAGTACAATCCATTTCTTTTAGGTCCCTTAAGAATTACCAAAGATCCCTTCATCACTTTCGAAGTGTTATTATTTGACTTGAAAGAATGCCCCTCATCTTAAAGAATTTCCAATGAGATGAGATTTCTTTTAAGTTTTGGGATATATCTTACATTCTTTAATTGTCTGACAAAACCATCATGTATCCTAATGGTAATGTCACAAATATCAAGAACACTCTGAGAGTTATTATCACCCATATACACCTTCATGGGTTCAACTTCTTTGTAATTATTAAATCGTGACCTATTCGGACACATATGAAATGTACACCCTGAATCCAAGATCCAGTCATTATCAACTTCAATTTGACACAGTCATTACAAGTAGGCTATCGAACTCGGAACCTACAATTGAATTATTCAATTCATCATTATTGTGATCCTTGTATTTCTTCTTCAATTCAAAGCAATCTCTCTTAAAGTGCCCTAATTTTTCACAATGGTAATACTTCTTATTGCTTTTATCTTGGTTTAGATCTGGTTTTATATTTGGATTTGAATCTTCTGTTGTTGAAGTTATGTTATTTCTTCTCAGTTCTTTCTATCACAAACATGATTTCCTCTCTTGTACTTGTTTTAAATTCTTTCTTGATCTCCAATTCCCGAGATCTTAAAGCATTAGTGAAAATGGTTTGTGTTAGAGCATCTATTGGGTATTTTATTACATTCTTTATATCCTTAAATAAATTAGGTAAGGAATTAAGAAGAATCACTGCGAGGTTTTCATCATCAAATTTCTTTCCATTATGAGCAAGGCTCTTAACATGGATATTAAAATCACTCAAATTAGCTTCCACGTTCTTTCCACTATCCATCTTAAAGCTAAACAATTTCTCTAATAGGTAAATCTTATTAGGCAATGTCTTAATTAGGAACAAAGTATCTAATGCACTCCACAAGTCCCTAGGAATGGTGTGATCTTTAACTTGTCTGACTATATCATCAGATAGGTGTAATATAATTGAACTATATGTTATTTCATTCATATCTAAAACTTCGTCATGTTTAGCTTTCAATTCATTAGAAAATGTTGCAGGATCATCAAGGGTTTAGCAATCCTTTGTTGAACCAATATGACCCTAATTTAAAGCAACCAAACTAAAATATGCACAGACTGAAGCAAGATCAAACAATCAATAACCGAGTAATAACAGTTGGTACCAAACACTCAGATTGAATAAGCAGAAGATAAAACCTGAACGTACTCCTATTGCAGACAATCAATATTCAGATTATGAAATAACTAATTCACGGTATTAACATATTTACAAATTCCTAATAAAATTGTAAACCAATTACTGAAAAAAGGGGTTAATTGGAATAATCTCAACAAAATACTGTGTTTAACATTATTTAAAATTCCAATGTCAATTTCCAAAACAATGCAGCACCCCACGCATATCAAAGTACCTCAACTCAAATAGGATTTCAGTGACAACTGCACATTTGAATAAACACATCAATATGCAAAGAAATTGAAAAATTAATTGGAAGACCTTACCAACGGCCGTACGAGGCTCTGGTACCAATTGTTGGTATTATTTCAATCAAATACCACGCACAAACACCCAATTACGCCTAATAACTCACATTGCATAAAGTAAATGACACAAGAAGTTGTTCACCCAGTTTGGCCAAGCCTAATCTGGGGGGGCTCAGAGGTAAATTGAGCATGTCACTATGCAAGACCCTTTAAGAGAGAGCACTAAGAGTTTGTACAACCAAGAATTAGATTCGAACTATCATGAATGATTATTGATCCACACACGGATCTCCCAAATCACATATTCAACACAAGAAACAACACCTCATAGCTTTACTTAGTACAGATTTACCGATTTCATTTGGAGTCCAAATGAAACCTAAAACACTGAACGCTACACTAACAATACACAATACTACAGGCTCAGCAATGTGGAATTTGAACAATATAAGAAACCACTATGTAAACAAATCAAACCAAAATTAAAACCCTCGAAGAACACTACACAAATCGCCTCAGTCAGAGAGAATAAGAGCTTGAAACCAATAGAGCCAATATACACGAAAAAAGTGATGGTACAGTAACCTTAAGGGGTTATATATACCCCAATCCTTAGCCATAGATCGAATCCAATGGTCTAGGTGAGTCCTAACGAAAACAGATCCAAGTGAAAGCTAATGGGTCATTAACAACATGCCAAGTGGACGGTACAAGCCCAAAAACGCAATTCCACTTATGAAAAAGTGTTTTAAGAACCACAACTCGCAATATCATTTACAAAAATTGGACGGAATTGTTGTTCTATGGTGTGTTCTCCCGTTTTGCACAATTTGTATCAGTCTGCTGAGTTAGCAAAAACTGTCGAACCAGTCATGTCCTCTTCATATACTTTTCCTCCATCGACGTCAGATGTTTTGTATAGATGGCATTTTCCAGAGCCAAACACCATCAGTATGTCTGATGTTTCTAATTGTTCATTAGCAAAATCAAGGACTGTTGTGATTTTGCTTGGATTGTTAGGCGCAAAGCAGAAGCATCTAAGGAAATATGCAAAATGGTAACCTTACTTTAATTTACCATTGAATGAAATTCTTAGTTATCAAGTTGGGGGGGAAGTTGAGGAGGATATAAATTACTCGTGAACCATCTCGAAGAATGGCTGAAAGAAGAGTACAGAAAGAATTTTGTTTATTGACCTTATTGTTAATTTGGTGTAAAAATGTGGCTTTATCACTTCGCCATTTTAAAATTGGTCAAATTAAGGTAAAATGTTTGACTTTTAGTTAACAAATGGATTTTTTTGCACGGAAATCGTTTGGAGATCCTTATACCACACGATTTTAAAAGGTTTGGGGGCTATTTACTACGATTTAAAGGTTTGAATCTATCTGCATTTTTTTGTAAGGTTTAGAACCTCAATTGCGATTTTTCTTTTTATTTATGAAAAAAAGGCATTAATACTAAGGATGAATAGGTTCAATTTGAATGTTTTGTCACAATTTTTCAAATCAAATTACTTAAAACGGTTAAAACAAATTCAAATTAAATCGAACTACTTCAATTTCTAAACTAAACTAGTCCAAGTTACTTTCTTGATTTTATTCGATTTAAAACCACAATTTAACAAAAAAAAAAAACATATATCGAATAAGGTAAATCATAAATATTAGTCTAAAATTTTACATTAAGCCCCTGTTTTAGTCAAATTAAAATTTTTATTCTCATTTTCAACCACAAATTTTACAATAAAATAATATTTTTCATCATATCAATAATTTTTCATTCTTTTTCAACCATACATTCTCTATCAATCTACTATTTCAAAGTACATTCTTCTAAAATAATGTAGTTCAAACACACTTTAAAACATAAATAGTATCATAAAAAAATATTACAATTAAATTTCTATAATCCTAATCATTATAACGCAACAACAAAATAGAAATATTTTAATATCATGGTTGATACTAATAGGCTCAACATCTGCAATTGTAACATGTAATTCAGCTCTCCTTAAAGATAAAAATAAGTACATGAATTCATTGATTAATTATATGATAATAAAAGAAAATGAATAAAAAGATCAAATACGATAATATTTTTATTTTTTTTTTTTTTTGTAAATCATCTTGTTAATGTAATTTTTCTACTTAAGAAAGAAAATACTTATTATCTTTGGGATCTAAACCATTGCTAGTGAATCAACTCTATTACATAAGTCGATTCATATTTTTATCTCACTTCATGAATAGGTATATCCATAAATGATAAAGAAAAAAAGAGAATGGTTCAAGGTGACTACATAGGGCGAGATGAACTTAGTGCATTCCAAGTCTAATATTTTATAACTTCTCAATTAAAATGCCTTAAATCTTTTCACATTATTAGAATTGTTTTAAATAATTCATTTCAAACAATGTAGTTTTCTTTTCGCAATTTTTGTGACTATAAATAAAGAACTTTAGGATTTTATTTATTCTGCAATTTTGAGTCAATTAAATTTACTGGTATTATGTTCAAAAATTGATTTTATCTACTTTTCCGTATTTATTTTAATTTTAAATGGTAATTAAATATTATCAGTTCTAAATTCAGAATTTCTAGACTTGGGTGCTACACTAAGCATTCTAGAGATGAAGATAAAATATAGAATTAAGCTAGTTATACATCATTTTTTACATTTAAGTTTTACATCCCCAGTATAGTGGAAATTGGCAATTAACTGAAAAAAAGTTGTAAAAATCAATGTATGAAAAAATTGTCAACACATATAATGTCAAATTTGATGTACATGTAGCAAGATGGTAAAATATATGTGATCAAGTTCCCTGGTATACATTAGAATAAAAAAGTTAACTAATAAAAGCACTATTCTCATTCCAAACAGGGAAAAGTCATTTGTACATCAAAAGTGTACATCATCTTTGACATCACCCGTTGGCAAGATTTGATTGGTAAAAAAACTGTTTATTTTTTTAAACTGTCTAATAGTGTGATGTCACGAGGTACACTGTAAAAATGATGCAAAATATANAAAATCAATGTATGAAAAAATTGTCAACACATATAATGTCAAATTTGATGTACATGTAGCAAGATGGTAAAATATATGTGATCAAGTTCCCTGGTATACATTAGAATAAAAAAGTTAACTAATAAAAGCACTATTCTCATTCCAAACAGGGAAAAGTCATTTGTACATCAAAAGTGTACATCATCTTTGACATCACCCGTTGGCAAGATTTGATTGGTAAAAAAACTGTTTATTTTTTTAAACTGTCTAATAGTGTGATGTCACGAGGTACACTGTAAAAATGATGCAAAATATAATATACATGTAGCATGATTGTTCCAAATATATATGTACCTAAACAATGTACGTGCACTAGCTGTAAGTATTTTCATTTTTACCATTTGTACAGAAAATCAACCAACAGAAATGCACCAAAAACTCAAAATATGGTGGGGCCCACTTTGTATTAAAAAAAATGCGCGGGCCCCATATGGTGTGACAATTCTGGCGCGTTTCTGTTTGCTGATTTTCTGTACTAGTAATGTGTTTGAAGTATTTTTATTGTGGGGACTACAGCCCTAAATATTTTGTCCTAGTTACTGTATTTCCACATAAGAACAAAATTATATATGCTGATACTTTATGTTTCTCCTTAAAAAAGGAAAAAATGGAGATTGTTCTCTCTATTAAAAGGGTGAACCGCATTCTTGACGGTCCCCACCTGTCCTATCCTGAGCCTTAGTGAATGAGGTAAATTGTAAGTTATGCCTCCAAAAGTATAGGGTGAAAGGTTGCTTGTACATTTACACTCACCCAATGGCCAAATTCATATTTTAGGATTCGAACCTTTGACGCGACAGCCTCAAGCAAAGCTGAAGTTTTCTGCCTTCCCTTTTTACCACTTAAAGATGTGCCCTGGTGGCAGATTGTGCTCTCTAATATCTTTCATGAAGTGTGGAGTTAGCCTAGCCTTCCGACCTTCAAAATCGAGGTTGAAACTCTTCAACCTTCAATCTTATGAAATTTGCCCCACTTGACGGAATCTATTACTTTGGCCATTGTAAGGTCAAATTTTCTTCAAAATTAATGTTACGCACTTATGATAAACTAAATATTAAAAGAATAAAAAATAAATATCAAATATTGAGATGAGAAAAAAAAAAGGGATTTGCTAAAAAAATGAAACGAAAAGGAGAAAATGTTTTTGGTTCTCGTTTTTTTTTTCTTTTTATATTTGATAAGGGTGTAATAGCCATTATTATGGAAAAAATTTTAATTGTCAAAGGCTCAAAGTAACAAATTCTGCTAGTGGGGACTCAATCTCATAGCATTGAATAGATTGGGGAGTCAAAATTTAATTTTAAAAATTGAGAAGTCAATTCCACAATTCATAATAGGTTGGAGAGCTAGATTACCCCTAGAAATATATAGGCTTTTGGTAAAAATGATGGATCCAAATTTTTTTCTTAGTGACCCACTTACAATAATACTCTTGACTTCTTGATCACTCACACTTTCAAATGCACCATTTGTATGATTAATATGCACATTTCACCAAATTGTAAGCTGGAGACAAATATGACTTTACAAGGTAAAATGTTCAAATTTATGCGCTGGTTAGGAACAAATATTTCAAACTATGTAAGTTTAACATGGACATTTTTATTTTATTTTATTTTATTTTTTTGTGGTGGGGTAGGGATGAGTAGAATTTTTTCTTTTGTGATTTTATATTTTTTTCACATATTAGCCTGACTTGTAATCCAGTCCTGGATAAGTTAAGTTGTATCTTCCACACAAATAGTTTATGTGCATAAAATGTTAATTTAAACAAAACTCCAAAGAGAATCTTCAATAAATTTTATGTATTGTAATCTATCAGACATGGAATATTGATATGTAATGAATAGACACTCAAACGCAAAATTAATAACATATCTTCAAGTTTAATAATTGTCCGTGTCTTAAGATGAGTAAAGAGAGAATTTATTTTAAAATCAGAAACAAAATTCATAATTCTGTCTTGAAATTTTCTCTTTCCTTTATATATAAGAAACGTCTCCTAATTTGTAAGTTACAATAGAAAGACCCTATACATTAATAGCTATAAAATAAAATATCATATACTAATAATATAACTACACTACTATATATGGAAATAATAAAGAGCTAGAATTAAAAATTAAATGGATATCACATAAATTTTTCCACACCATTTACAAATTTAGGGTCTGTTTGAGGCCCCATTTCTTCTAAGAATGCTAAACAAATGAAAAGAAAAGGAGAAAATATTGTTGGTTTTTTTTTTAAAAAAAATATTTGATAAGAGTGTAATAGCCATTTTTATGAAAAAAAAAAAAAAACGTTTAATGGTCAAAGTAACAAATAGTGCTAGTGGGGACTCAGTCTCATAGCATTGAATAGATTGGGGAGTCAAGATTTAAATTTTAAAAATTGAGAAGTCAATTCCACAATTCATAATAGGTTGGAGAGCTAGATTACCCCTAGAAACATATAGGCTTTTGTTAAAAATGATGGATCCATTTTTTTTTTCTTAGTGACCCACTTACAATAATACTCTTGACTTCTTGATCGCTCACACTTTCAAATGCATCATTTGTATGATTAAGATACACATTTCACCAAATTAAAAGTTGGAGACAAATATGACTTTACAAGGTAAAATGTTCAAATTTATGCGCTGGTTACGAACAAATATTTCAAACTATGTAAGTTAAGTTGTATCTTCCACGCATGAATAGTTTATGTGCAAAATATATTAATTTAGGGTCTATTTGAGCCCTCATTTTCTTCCAAGAACGCATTTTAAAGTAGTAGATTGACGAAAAATGAGTGGTTAAGAAATAAATAAAAGTTTTAGATTTACGTGTAATATTATTTTATTAAAAAATGTTTTATTGAAAATAAGAGAGAGAAAAATGATTTTGGAAATAATGTGGATCAAAAATGGCTTAAGATTTAAGTCAAAAGTAATGCTACTCGACAAATTAAAAATTAGAAAAATAAAAGTTTATTAATTCGAAATTGTAAATTTTTAATATTAACTAAATTACATTTATCATTTCTATCCCTTAAAAATCCATCATTTGAACTACTACAACCAATCCCACTAACAACCTTCTCTCCCTTTCGAGAACCATATTAGAACACCAATTTATAGGATCTACTCAATAATCTCAAAACTCTAAAATCATACTTTATTATCTATTGGTGGGAAAAAAAAATTATTTATTAACTTTAATCCCTTTTTAATTATGGGACAATGAACTGATTTGATATCTTCATGGCTTTTGACACACACCAAGGGAACACAAATTTGAAAAAGGCTTGATTGATCTATTTGATGGATAATGTAACATAGGAGAAGCATTATGTAAATTCTTGAGGCCAACTTGCAGAAGTTCCTGCCTTATTGTACTTATTGAACCATTAAAGAGAATAATGCGCGCTTATCCATGTCGAAAACAGCGGTGCACTTGTCGCTATATTATTAGTGTCGGTCATGACTTAATTTAATAAAAAAGAAAAAAAATTTAAAAAAAAACCTTCTTCTTTAGATTATTAAATACTCTAAGCCCCTATTTCATAATTTTTTGTAATAATAATATTTTGTCAAATATATATATTTTTTTTTTGTTGAGAAAATGTGGTTAAAAATAGTGATTTTCTTTTTAAATTTACGTGTAAAATTATTTTATTAGGAGAATATGTGATTGAAATTAGTTTTACAAAAAAATGATTCTTAAAAATTGAGGGCCAAACACGGGGCTAAATTTCATAGGAGAAAATTTTTGTATAAAAAATAATTGCTTTTTATAAACCTAAATCTTAAAAAATATAGAGCACGAAAAACAGTAACAGCTAGGGATGGCAAAAAAAATTGTTCAACACAATACTCGTGGGATCCCGCCCCTAATGAGGGCGGGGGTTAAATCTCCTAACTGGGTAAACGGGGCGAGGGTCATTACCGCAAAACGGGTACGGAAAACATAGTCACAATCCCATTTTAAATTTAAGTTTTTTATC
>CAIGRL010145791.1:0-11294 GCA_903798325.1 Fraxinus xanthoxyloides
CTTCCCTAGCAGCCCCCTCCAAAAGTTGCCAAGAAACATCCTAGACCATGAGTATGTGAACTAAATCCGTTCCATTTGAGAGATCAAAAATGAACTTCATTTCTTGCTTAATACTTTTTCATCTAACCTTTTCGGTTTAGCAAGTTTGAGTAGGGATTCAGAGCCCTATGATATCGATTAAGATCCAATTAAAATTGAAAATATAGCCGTTATTGGATTCCACTCTTCTAATAAAAGTCAAGTTTTTCAATTTTAATCTCTCCCAAACGGGCTCTCATTGATTTACTTCAATTTTTTTTCCTCCAGAACTTCCAACTTGATTTTCTTTGACAAGTCATACTTTATGAATGGAAAATTCTTATTACGCTGATGGAATCTTGAGATATATTGTCCTAACAATAGCCAGTGGGTTCTGATTTTCATACAGTCGGGTGGTGTGGCTTGGGGACTTGAACTACAGGATAAATCTGCCAGAGGCTGCCACAAGATCCTTAGTACAGAATAAAGACTGGAGCATCTTATTACAAAACGATCAGGTACAAAAAAAAACAGAAAAAGTACAGTTTCATATTTAATAGAAAAGTATCCCATCAAAACAGGATATAACTATATATCTTAATCTCAATTATTTTTTATTTGAAATTAAAGCTGAAGGCTGAGCAAGCAAAAGGCCATGTCTTCGAGGGTTGGCACGAGGAAGAAATTGAGTTTGCACCCACATACAAATACTATAAAAATTCAGATAATTATTATGGATGCAACCAGAAAATTATAGAGAAAAAGAGGCGAGCTCCTGCATGGTGAGTCTCTGCTGAATATAATTCTTCCATTTGTATAGATAATTACATCAATAACTTGACGAAGGAGAAAGTTATGTAGGTGCGATCGAATAATTTGGTTTGGCAAGGGACTGAAGCAAATTCAGTATAATAGAGGTGGATCAAGACTGTCTGATCACAGACCTGTTCAAGCAATTTTCACAGCAGAGGTCGAGGTTTTAAGCTTGAAAGAGCCAGGCAGCTTCTTGTCAAACCATTGACAATGCATGATTGACTACTTCCTATTCTATGACCATTTATGTTTTCAGTGACGCCCCCAAAAAGCTGAAACAAAAAATGATCTTACCATGTAATAAATAAAATAGAAAATTAGTCACAGTACTCGTTCATTCTTTGGGCATATTAGTCCCAAACTTCAACTTTGGGTCACACAGAGGTCTTTCCTAGTGGAACTGTCCAAAAGAATAAGAAAGGAATATGTAAAGAACCTTTTGATACAAAAAATGACAAAAGAAAAGAATGGGGACTGAAACTAAAAAAGTATGCTAAAAGTACCTCTAGTGTTTACATGCAAAAGGACCTCTTTGATGTGAAAAGTGAAGTTTGGGATCCATATGCAAAGAAATGAATGGGGACCCAAGTGCCATGGCAACTGTGGCAACTATTCCATTGGCAAAAATGCACAAAGCAGAATTTTTTTTTTTTTTCCTTTTGGTCTTCCGCTGATTTTGATACAGATGACTTCCTTGTCCCTTCCTCTCTATATTTCCTTTTCCAAGTCAATTACCTAAAGGGGGTTGCAGAAGTTAGGAACAAGCCTGTACGAAGGGAATCCATCTTTGTACTTGACATTCCCCCTCCCCCTCCAAAAAAAGGGAAAAGGAAAGAAAGAACAAAAAAACATAACAAAAGCCAAGGTGCAGACCTTGTTCATGCCTTATATATCACAATACAGTTTCTTTCCAGAGTGAAATAACATTCACAGACTATTATGGTTTTATCATGAGGAAAATAAAAGAAAATGAATGTCGAATATAGTTGCTTAGGCATGGCCCCAGCTATTTCCTGAACTTTGTGCACATGATAGAAAACCAAAGCAAGCAAGTTCAAGAGAATCAGTGAGTCTCAATCCAACATTGATCCAGAAAACATGACATTAGTAGTTCACAATTACATGCAATTTGCATCCTGGAGAATTCCAGTGAGACAAAGTGAAAAGTTGCAAAATGTTCATGTTAACTGAAAACAAACCACATATTTTAGAAGGTCAACTCTCTCTGGCCTTATAAATTACAAGAGTACAACCCGAAGTCCCAGGTACTTTATATCTGATAGTTTTTATTGGAATACTAAGTAATGGGCTTTTTATAGCTGTCAAGAAGAGAAATGACATCTATGTACCTTAAGTTGAATATTTTTTCCCTTTATTTCTCTTTAGTTGAAGTGATCAAAATTTAAGCTCCAGCCAGTATATCATATCTATAGTCACCATAGACCTTGCACATATGCTCAAATATGTAATAAGTATAATCCAGATATTGCATTTATTAACTCTCATTTCATCTCGAAAATCATAGTCTACCATATCCACAATTATTATTAATGTAGTACATAATCATGATTAATATTTTCCTACTACAATTGTGATTTATCATTTCTATTGTGATTTATCTTTTTCTAGTTTCCTTATTCTAGTTATAATAAGTTTTATCTTTTTTCTTATTCCCTGTTTAGATTCGGATTAGTTTATTTTCTTTTAGAATTTAGTTTCCTTGTATTAATAAGGATTAGAGAATAATATTGTCTATAAATATAGAGATATTATAATCAATCATAAATTAATACACAACAAGATTATTCCAATATTGTTCTTACTTACAATTCTTATTACAAGAATTCATATACGCTTCTGCATCAAATTGATATCAGAGCAAGAAATTTACCGACGGGGCGACGGTTCGAGTGGCAGGCAAAACGCCGACAACAAACGGAGGTTTGAAAAAATTGAACGACGACTAGAAGGGATAGATAAAACTCTTCGCAACATCACGCAGATGCTGACTGTATTGATTGTTGAGAAGAATAGCGAATTCATGGCACAACAACTAAGCAGGCATGAAGATGGATCAATAAACAACAATACAGACTCTAATGAGGAAGGAGGAACCAGGATGCAAGAAATTGCAGGGTTGCAACAGTTGGGGATCAACACCCTGTACTTTAACCGCATGTCGACCTAGGCTTGGGAAGACAACGTGGGCCGTTGCCGAAAATCGATGCTGACAACATGATAGGCAGGGATAGACGAAGGAGGCGTAAGGTGCACTGGACTAGGGCTCGATGGAGGAGGCGAGCGGAAATCTAATTGCGAATCGCGACTATCACAAACCCATACTCGTACATTTACGAGTTCATGAAATGCGGGACAAAAAGCACCTTGATCGATGCGACAACGGTGAGCTTCGAGGGGAATCCCATGCGACAGAGATGGAGAGTTTGCAGGAGCCGATGGTCGACCGCAAGAGGGTATGTGTAATTTTGTAGACCAGCGAGCGGGTTTTTGTGATTTTACGAGAGGAATCAATTTTGACCAACCTAATTTTGACCGAAGTAATTTTGATTAAGGTAATTTTGACCGTCAACCCAGAGATACTGATTTTCGTGGAGGTCCTAATTTTCAACCAAGGGATAGAGGATTTCAACAAAGGTGCCACGAGGTTTCGACTATTCATTCGAAAAAGGACAAAATTTTCGACCAAGGGCTAACAACCGAGGTCCAAAATGTTCAAGAATTTAAGATGAAGATGGACTTGCCAAGTTTTAACAACCGATCAAACATTGAAGATTTTTTGAATTAGATCCATGCCTTTGAAATTTTTTTAGACTAATTGAATATGTCGGAATAAAGACAAGTTAAACTTGTGGTGTACAAATTAAAGGGTGGAGTTTTTGCATAGAGGGAACAACTTCAATTTAATCGTCAAAGACAAGGAAAGCAACGTGTGCAAACCTGGCCCAAGATGAAATGGTTATTGCAAAGACGATTTCTCCATATAGATTATGAGCAATTTTTGTACCCACAACATCAGAATTGTTGACAGATTAACCCAACAGCAAAAAGAGTACAAGAAGGAATCTATCAATTGAATGCCTGAGTTAATTTGTCTGAAACAAAATCTCAATTAATTGCTCGATATATAGGAGGCCTAAAGTTAGCCAGTCAAGATCGAATAGCTCTTCGGGAGGTTAGGACCATGATAGATGCAGTCAATTTGGCAATAAAAGTGGAAAATTAGATGAATAGAACCACAACCTGTACTCAAAGTAACTTTCGACGACCAATTCAAAAAACTTATTCTGCTCCTAAAGGTACAATGCCCTCAGGCAACAACAATAATAACAATAACGATACCACTCCAACCCAAAGTTTGGCATAGAATCAAAGTGGAACTTTAGCTCATGTTCAGTCTAACACCTAAATCAGAACATAGACGCAACAACGAGCCAATAACAACCCTTTATGCGCGTCCTAATCTTCAACCGGGGCATATTTCAAATAACTGCCCAAACAAGCGATCCATTAACCTTGTAGAAGAAGGGAAAACGAAGATCAAAATCTTGAAGATGATGCTTATGAATGTGATAATATTACAGACGCAGATACAGGGAAGGAATTGGCGTGCATTGTCCAATGCCTTTCGCTTGCCCCAAAGAAGCCCGATAACTCTCAACGACTCAAAATCTTCAGGACTCAATGCACTATTTCGTAGTAAGGTATGCAACGTGATCATTGACAACGGCAGTAGTAAGAATGTCATTTTCAAGACAGTGGTGAAAGCTCTAAATCTGACAATCAAGAGAACCATGGATTAAAAAGGCTCCAGAAGTTCAAGTTGTAGATATTTGCAAGTTTCCTTTGTCAATTGGGAAATATTACAAAGATGATATCATATACGCCTTGATGGATATGGATGCTTGTCATATCTTATCGGGACAACCATGACACTATGACGTTGATGCCACTTATAAAGGACGGGATAATACTTTCATATTTTGGTGGTTCGACAAGAAGATCGTTTTGGTACCACAATCTCAACCTTTGGAAAACAACTCTACTATCAAGGAAGAGAAACTACTTAAACTACATTTTACTAACACATCAGGCATAATGCTATGAACAAGTAAAAGAGCAACGCATTATATTAGCATTACTTGTTGAAGGTCAATCAGAAGCGGCTATATAAATTCCCACTAAAGTTCAAAAGGTACTTGTTGATTTTGCTGAGATAGCACCTATCGAGTTACTAAACGAGTTGCCCCCCCATGTGAAACATTCAACATCATATTGATTGAGCACTTGGAGCTAGTTTGCCTAACTTGCTACATTATCACATGAGCCTAGCTGGACATGAAAAGTTGCAACGATAGGTTAATGATTTACTTGATAAAGGGTTGATCCGTGAGAGTATGATTCCTTGTGCAGTTCCCGCTTAGCTCACTCCAAAAAAGAGTAACAATTGGCGAATGTGTATAGATAGTAGTGCTATTAATTAAATAACAATCAAGTACCGCTTTCCTATTCCGTGTCATGATATGCTCAACAAGTTAGAAGGTGCAGTGATCTTCAACAAACTTGATTAACGGAGTGCATATCATTAGATCGGTATTCGAATTGGCGACGAGTGGAAAATGGCTTTCAAAGCCAAAGTCAGTCTCTACGAGTGGTCAGTGATGCCATTTGGGCTATCGAACACACCAAGTGGTCAGTGATGCCATTTGGGCTATCGAACACACCAAGCACATTCATGCGATTAATGAACCAAGTTTTTGGTCCATTTGTTGTGGTTTATTTTGATGATATTCTAAACTACAGCAAGAATGAGAATGAGCACTTATCATATCTTATAGAAGTTCTCACAGTCCTACGAGATAATAAATTGTATATCAATCTCAAAAAGTGCAGCTTTATGACTAATCGATTTTTATTTCTTGGTTTAATGGTAGGAAAATATGGTATCCAAGTTAATGAGGCAAAGGTAAAAGCAATACGCGAATAGCTAGCTCCTAAAAGCCGGCAAGATGTACAAAGTTTTCATGGTTTAGCAACTTTTATAGGTGTTTCATTTGAGGATTTAGTACAATCATAGTTTTGAGGGAATAAAAACCAGGTTATGCACTACACCAGTGTCAGCACCACCTAGCTTCGAGAAAGTATTTGAAGTTGGGTGTGATGCTTCAATTATGCGAATTGGAGCAATTCTATCTCAGAAGGTTGCCAAGTTGAATTTTTCAGTAAAAAGGTTAGTCAATCTCGACAAAAGTGGACTACTTAAGAGTTAGAATTTTATGCCGTTATTTAAGCTTTAAAGCATAGGGAACACTACTTGATTCAACGAGAATTTGTGCTATTTATTTATTGGATGCACGCTCAGTGAATCACCTTTTTGCAGAAATTCACTTTTATAAAATACAATCTGGCCAACAGAATAAAATAGCATTTGCGTTAAGTCGACATTCATCTCTTTTAGCTACAATTAGCATTGAAGTAGTTGGGTTCGATTGTTTGAAGGAACTTTATACAACTATTGAGAATTTTGGCGATATATGGACTAGATGCTGTAATCGGGAATTTATAACTGATTACCTTCTTCAAGAAGGATTCTTGTTCAAAGGAACGCAGTTATGCATTCCTCATTCTTCTTTGCATGAGCACTTGATTCGAGAATTTCATGCAAGCAGGGTTGAAAAGAGATTTTATTAGCCCCAGCTCAAAGAAGACATTAATCGTTTTGCTCAACGTGTCCAATACGTCAGAAAGCTAAGGAACAAACTCAAAATACTGGACTTTATACCCCTTTGCCTGTTACAGAAACAATATGGCAATATCTCACAATGGATTTTATTCTCAATCTTCTATGAACTGAACGGGAGTTGATTCTGTTTTAGTAATAATTGATCAATTTTCGAAAATGGCTCACTTCCTTGCAAGAAAATTGCAGATGCTTCTTACATGGCTAATCTATTTTTCGCGAGATCGTTCGCCTATACAGCATTCGTTTATAACTTCTGATAGAAATGTAAAGTTTCCAAGTCATAGTTGGAAAACGCTGTGGAGAATATACGACACTTCTTTAAAGTTTAGTAGCCTGAGTGCCCGAGTCATCCATAGACAGATGGACAAATAAAAGTGGCTAATAGCACTCATGGCAATATGATTTTTGAGCAGTTAGTGGAGATAACCAAAACGGGGATGATGCCATTCCACATCGAGTAAGCTTTTAACCGTATGCCTAATCAATCCACCAAGAAGACTCCTTTTGAAGTCATTTACACTAATGTTCCACGGCATACGGAAGATTTGATTCGACTATCTAACGTCAATTCTAATGCAGAAGAGTTTGCAATTCATCACGAGGTAAAACAAAATTTAGAAGCTAATGTTCATTACAAGACTGTTGCAGACCAACATCAATGTTTTAAGGTGTTCAACGAAGATGATTTAGTGATGATCCATCTCCGAAAAATTGTTTTCCTCTTGACACTTGCAATAAGCGCTGTTCAACGAAGATGATTTAGTGATGATCTATCTCCGAAAAATTGTTTTCCTCTTGACACTTGCAATAAGCTGAAAGATAAGAAGATAGGTCCTTCGTGCATTCTTCAAAAGATTGGACATAATGCTTACAAAGTTGAACTTCCAACTAATATGAACATTTTCAACACTTTCAATGTTGCCGATATCTTCAAGTACTTTCCTCCTAAACGAGTTTTCCTTGCAACCGCAAAACTCGAGGACGAGTTTCATTCAAGTGGAGGGAATTGATGTAGTACATAATCATAATTAGTAGTTTCCTACTACAATTATGACTTATTTTTCTAGTTTTCGTTTCTAGTTATTATAGGTTTTATCTTTTATTATTATTCCTTGTTTAGATTAGGATTAGTTTATTTCCTTTCAGAATTTAGTTTTCTTGTATTAATAAGATTAGGAAATAATCTTACCTATAAATATAGAAGCACTGTACACTTTTCATTACAATCGATCATAAATTAATACAAAGCAAGATTAGTCCAATATTGTTCTTGCTTACAATTTTTATTACAAGAATTCAAATACGCTTCCGAACCAATTATCTAGAAATTGAAAGATCTATTGCAGACACTCACATGATGGTTATAGTAGGCTTTGTTGTAATGATGGATAATATCAAAAACTAAATTATATACGGACAGTTAATATAACATATAATACAAGTTACACGAACGAGACAAATTTTTAGATAGATGAGTGGCAGTGGAAAATGGTGCAAGCCTATATGAAACCACTAGCATAAGACTGAAGGAGCCAATTTCAAGAGCATAATTATCTTCCTTCACTTTCAGCTTTCTTCCTTAAGGCGCCCTTCTCTTTCAGTTTAGTCATGACTGTGTTCACAATTTTTCTTATAGTATCAAGAATTCAGATCAATGTTCATTTTATTTTTTTCCCACTGAACTGTGGCCCAGCAAAATTTAACATATACTTTGCATTTCTTGAAATGGTAACTTCCCCCCCAAGGAATCTAAACTCAGAAATGAAACTGAGATGAATCCTCACTATTTGTCGCCATAATTTACCAAGTTTTGCTCACACAATATTAACAAATACAACGATAATTTCTAGTAAAGATTGCCAGCAATATATTAAACCAAGAAACATGTATTTAAAATTAATAACTCCACACCACAGCTCTACTCAGAAAGACGAGAAAAAGTACTTCCAAGAACTATAATGGGTTTGACAGTGCATGACTAGTTTCAGGTTTCCTACTCATAACATAACATGTAAATAAAATATAGTTATCTCCAAATTGCACTGGCTTCATACTTGAATGTGTAGAGTTGCTAAAATCATTGTGTAGATAAAGGAAGGTTGCAATTATGCAATCTCCATGAATATTATGCATTTACTTTCCACACCTCCAACACTACTTGAGCTTCATGGTCAAATGCTTTACAAAGAATCTCATAGCTCTTCTCTAGTCCTAACTGCAGAAAAAAAAGTGATCAGGCAAAACTATCTTGGAACGCAAACATAAAGTAAAGAGAAAATCAAGGTATGTAGCAGAAAATAGGGTTAGGGAAGAAACAGAAAAAATGGCGATTACCAACGGATCAACTCTTGATGGTGAAATTGCAGATACAGTGTACCTGCAAAAGATCAATGGTCATGCTAAAATATCTGAGCAACCATAGATATTTATTGCAACAAAGAACAACGTAAAATTCAAGTATATGAATATGAAAATTGCAGAAGCAACTGTGGTTAGTAGCACCCATTTCATTTCTGGAAATGTTATATAAATCTGTGATACACCAACGTCCGACAAGGACAGTCATATGCCTTGCTCATTTGTATCTATAATTTGGATTCAGTTTAGGGTGTACAGGAACTTTGAAAATTTTGATGGAAAATAATTTGTACGATTCATTTCATAGAGTAATAAAATTCTTTACAAACCCACCATGTAAAACTAATTGACTTACTAGTTAACACATCTTCCTGAATTACTGAGGTTATATTCTAAAATTATATGGTTCTTCAAAATGTTTGCATTACAATGGAAACTCCAACAAAACTTGTAATGCTATTTCGTTGCATTGGAAGTATGAGACTTGTAGAAATCCCGAATCAATTATGGGATGATTGTATATTTAGTATATGGTATAATTAGACTTACATTAGGAAATATCATTTCTTTCTTAAGTTAGAATCTTACTTTCCTTNTAGGAAATATCATTTCTTTCTTAAGTTAGAATCTTACTTTCCTTATTCAAGAAACAATAAAATTATTTCTTCCATTAATTTCTATATGGTATCAGAAGCAAGGGTGAATTCAAACCCGGCTATGGCAAAAAGCACAGCCTCCTCTGAAATCGGAACCAGTGAACCGATACTATCCCCACCATGAATTCAATTGGAATTGATAATTCTTCCTTTCAACTCATGGTGGAGAAACTCAATGGTAGAAATTACAGAGAATGGGCTCAATCAAGCTAGTAGTCGACGGGAAAGGAAAAAGGGTACCTTACCGGCAACACCAAGCAGCCTACGAATCCGACACTTCAACAAAAATGGAAATCTGAAAATTCCATGGTGATGTCATGGCTCGTCACTCGATGAAGCCGTCAATTGGAAAAATTCACCTCTTCATGGCAACCGCGAAGGACATGGGATGCCGTTCGAGAGATGTACTTCGACGTAGAAGATGCATCTCAAATTTTTGAAATTAAGACAAAATTATGGAAGCCGAAGCAAGGAGAAAGGGATGTCACTAAATACTATATGGAAATGACTACTTTATGGCAAGAATTGGACCTTAGCATCGATGAAAAGTGGGGTTGCCCTAGTGATAGTGTTCGATACAAGAAAATGTTGGAGAATTAACGAGTTTATAAATTCCTGAGTAGGTCGAACAGAGAACTCAACGATGTGAGAGGCCGGATTCTCAGTCGGCCTCTTCCGTCCACCAAGGACGTTTTTGCTTAAGTGAGGCAAGAGAAGAGTCGTCGGCTCGTCACGCTGAAGGAGATAAATGGTCCTGATGAAAGTGTAGATGGATCGGCCCTCTTATCCAACTCTGGTGGGCCTAAGGAAGCAGCTTTTGGGTCATATGAAATTGGGCTTAAAGGAGCTGCTGCCAAAATTTAAAATATATATATATATATGATGGAATCAAATTTATTAGGCTTGATTTGGGAGCCCAGATGCTTAAAGGAACAAAAAAAATTAGATCCAGCCCAAAACAACGAACGGGTCGTCCATGGTGTGACCACTGTCGGAAACCTGAACATAAAGAAGATACATGTTGGGATTTGCATAGAAAGCCACCCAACTGGAAACCAAGACAGAACACCAGAAATCACGGCTACCAAGCTGTAGGCAATTCCTCTGAAATACGAAGTTCCACTTCAAGCAACGCATTTAATCCTGAGCAACTAGAACAACTCTACAAAATGCTTTCTAATTTTCAATCACCAGCTCGTCAAGTTCCTTAGCCCATAGAGGTAATTTCCTGAGAACTCTTCACACCACCTCTCTCAAATGTACCACGAATTATTGATTATTGTGCGTCTGATCATATGAGAGACTCACACCATCTATTTAGTTCATACTCACCTTGTGTTGGTAATCTTAGGTCAAAATTGCAGATGGCTCTCTCTCTCGAGTAGTTGGGAAAGGGAGTATTCGAATCTCTAATTTAATTAAACTCGAACATGTTTTACATGTCCCAAATCTCTGCAACCTACTGTCCATTAGCTAATTAACAAAAAGTTCAAATTGCTCCGCTAACTTTTTTTCCTTCTTACTGTGTCTTTCAGGACCTATCATCGGGGACGACGATTGACACTGCTAAAGAGTGTGAAGAACTCTACTACTTTGACGAGACTAAAGTGAGTAAACGTCGATTTGCTAGTTGTGATTCTGTTTTTATCCCTAAGGATAGTCAAGTTCTGTTATGGCATTATAGAATG